>JBBPOH010000831.1:0-10006 GCA_038091335.1 Phylloporus arenicola | reverse complement strand
CGCGCCCCGGCGCCCAGGGGCTCTGCCGTTTCGAGGCAGCCGAGGCGCGATCCGGGGTTCGCCGATCGGACCTCACGCAAGCACGTAGCGTAAGTTTTTCCGATTATCATGACTTAATTTGTCCAACCGCAGTTGAGACTCCGTGCTGCGTGCTGGAGTCTCAGAGCCTCCCAAAAAATTCTTCCCCGCCTCTGGCTTAAATACCGGGAAATGACAACTGGAATGATGCACAGAAACAAATGTCACAGACACTTCGATTGCCCAGCTTACTACAAGAAACGGGTGTAGTTGGGTACAGTGTTCTAGGCTTTCTCGTCGCTTTTGTTGTCGTCGCCGCCATTGCCAAGTCGTCCCATTCTTCGACGGTAAGTATTATCACGCGCACTCCGAAACGTTTGCGCCCCTCAATCTTCGTTCGCTTCTCAGCTAGATGCGGTACCTACAATGGGATCCACCAGCTGGCTTGGCTCATGGTGGGCCGGTTTCAAGTTTCTGAGTAATGGGATAGAGGTTATACAGCAAGGATATAACCAAGTAAGTTCATGTCCTATCCATTTTGTGCGACGTGCTCATTCACCGTGTTTCAGTCCAACGGAGCTCCGTTCAAGGTCGCAGCATTCCTCGGCTGGATCGTTGTCCTCAATAGTCATGAGCACATAGAAGAACTGCGAAAAGCTCCCGATGATACGGTATCTTTTGATGAAGCTGCAGCTGATGCAAGTCTTTCATGATCAAATGCGATCAATTTGTATTGAATGTTATTGACAGGAACTTCAAGTCGATTACACAATGAGTCCTAGAATTCATCAGAATCCCTATCATGTTCTGGTCACACGAACACAGCTGACTCGAAATGTCGGCGCGTTGTATTCAGAACTCAGAAACGAAGTTACTGCCGCCTTTGATGACATTATCGATCTCGAGGGAAACGGTGAGTAGGTGTTTCCATTCGGGTTCCGTGTTAACGTATTTTGGAACGTCCAGGATGGAAGAGCGTACCTGCACTCAGCAGCATGCAAAGAATAATCTGCAGAGCAAGCAACAGGTTGTTTGTCGGACTTCCACTGTGTGAGTCCTGTAGTCTGCCTTTATAACCACTCCTCATGTTAGTTATTCTAGGTCGTGACCCTGACTGGATAGATCTCAACATTCAATTTACTCTTTTCGTCGCCCAAGGATCGATCATCATCAGATTGTTCCCAAAGTTTCTGAAACCGTCAGTCACTTTCATTTGCCTGCGTACGCTGCAGATTTTGATTACAATGCCAGTTTGGCTGCTCGGTTTTTGACAAGAGTTGTCGATTGCAACAAACGTGCAAGGAAGCTTGTTGGCCCGATGATTGAGGAGCGTCAGAAATTCCTGAATGAGTATGGGAAACAATGGGCAGATAAGCCTGTTGGTCAACCTGATTTGGAGATGAGACTCGCGCTCACTTATCTACAGAACGACCTTCTATCCTGGCTGATGGATGAGGCAGAGGGTGTAGATTCAACAGTCGAGTCGTTAACGACTCGTATGTTGGTCCTCAATTTCACGGCAATCCACGTGTGTCTACATCTCGTCTCCTCTTATTGAATTCGATACTTACAATTCTGCGGATAGACAACTGCCACGGTACGCTCTGAATATCGTCTTGTAGCCCGCACAGAAGGGCTAAATTAAGGTCACCTTACAGTGCCTCACTCATGCACTCTTCTATCTTGCAGCAAATCCTCAATACGTCCAACCACTTCGCGAAGAAGTGGAAACAATTATTCGCGAGGAGGGATGGTCCAAAGCTGCAGTGAGCAAAATGCACAGAGTAGACAGCTTCCTCAAGGAGTGTCAACGTAGGGAAGGTCATATTGCAAGTACGTGTTTCTGCTTCGAACGTGTCCGCCATTAATTATTCTGCCCGAGCAGTCACTCTGTTGCGCAAAACGTTGAAAGACTTTACGCTGTCGGACGGGACGATCATACCCAAAGGCACCACGATTGTTGCACCCTCTTATGCCATACATTATGATGAGAGATACTATCCAAACGCGCAGGCATTCGAGCCATTTCGGTTTTCTGATGTGCATGAAAAGGACAGGGAGAATGTAAAACATCAATTCGTCTCAACGTCGGCCGAGTATTTGGCATTTGGACATGGCCAGCATGCTTGGTTAGTCTTGTTGTCCGCCATGATAGGAAATAGCTGATGGTATGACAGCCCGGGACGGTTCTTTGCTGCGATCGAGGTGAAAACCATGTTGGCGCACGTGCTGCTGACATATGATGTCAAGTTGGAGGACGATGCGACGCACCCAGAGGCAATTCGTATTGGAACGGCGATGTCTCCCGATCCAAATGGAAAGGTCATGTTCAGAACGAGGGTTCGCTAGATGATTTCCTTCATGCATTCATGCATTTTGGAGGGCATCGCGGACAGCGGTTTGACCACTATTTATGATCAGCATATGTATCAATGTCTTTTGATTTAGATATTTTGTTGTAATACACACGCATTCCTTTTTTTGAATACCCAGCAGGAATAAAAGGAATCAAAGGATGGTAGATGCAAACTTGAGGCGTTGGTACACGGTACATCCCTTTGAGATTTCTTTGCCTGCGAAACTCACAATAATATGCCTTGGCTTGAGTGCGGTTCGGCCGATGCTTGACTCCAGAAGACGTTATTTTGCGGCTGACGTTGATCGATTGATCTCGTACTGACACAGCACGTACACGTGTACGATCGAACGGGTAGCGTCACTAGTGTCGCTGCATGTGCTAGATACATACTTATGTGCGAGAGAAAACCCATCTGATATTGACCACGGCCAAAACCGGACCAGTCGTCTTTCCCGCTCTTTTGAGCGAGGGTCGATCGGGCGGTCGCTGGAAACGATCAGACAGTCGTTTTCAAGTTTCCAGAAATCGGTCGCCCGTAATCGATAATTTGGTCGAATCTTGACACATCGTTGAATCAATGTGACATACATGCATTATTTATAGGATAACCAAACGAACCGCGATGTCGCTCTCTGAAAACAGACAACATCGCCCATGTTTGTGCATTATGCTTGACGGATCTAGCGAAGTCCTAGCAACCCAGGGCAAGACAAATTGGTCAGGGTCGTTTAGGTCCCGGGCGCTTCACGATGGCGCTTTCTTCAGAATCAGGTAAGATGAGGCGCCGGGTATTGACCCGAACATAATGGTTGGCACTTCATATTCTGATTGCGCTGTCTCTTTGAAAACGAGGGGCTTCGCCTGATTCTGTTCAAGGGCGCGCGGGATGTAGTGGGGTTTGCTTAAATAGGAGGGTGCCGATTCAAAGTACCCCACTATTTCTTTAGGATCAAGTCGTGATTAGTGAATCATAGCGGTGAAAAGGCGGAGTGAGGCGCCAAGTGTTGACTGGACTGTGGAGCGTAAAAATGATCGAGTGATTAAAGCCGACTGGAATTGAAACTTTGTGGATATCCCAGGCTCTCAAAGGACGCACCCTAGCATAAAAGGAGAAAGGGGAGTCTCAGGGAACCAGTCGTAACTCGTACCACCGATCTGAATCCTCATGTATGAGCGCCTAGCAATGTGCATTCCCACTGTCTCAGACACTGTGGGCGAAAGACGGTCTTGGCGCCATCGTTTTGCAGGTGACAGCCAGATGAAATTTCGTGCTTGAAGGCGCGGAGTCGCATCAGGATTCAAGCGGTCGGGTTCGGGCGAGGAGAAGAAACCGAAGAGACTGATGGCTGATGAAGCCAGTCATGCATTCGGGAACTTCAAAAAGGCGTGAACCCCGCACACGGACGCTGTTGGTCAAACGCTGTAGCTGAAACGTCGGAGAGATCCTTGGCAAGGAGAAAGGAGATGCAGGGCGAGTTTGCATACACCACAGGCAGACATTGAGCAATTGGTCGATTTGCATCGCGGCAATCGATGGCAGCCGGCAGTCGCAAATTGTCCAACCGAATGATATGGGGTGTTGTCGGATGGTTGGGTTTGAGATGTGTAGTTTGTAGAGGACTCTTCCCCAATCCTATGTCTGGCCGCACTCGATATTTGAATCACAGGAGTAACATGCTAGTCAAGCCATATGAGTGTTCTGGGCATGGTTCAATAGGGATTTTCCGATTATGGCAATGGAAATGGGAACTTATAGGCTGCCGTCACATTATGTTGTTGAAGCAAGGGAGCTATGGCGGGCATTGGTACATAACAGAGATGAGCCGACGACGCGAACTAGGATCCGAGGTCAGGTGTCTTGGAGTTGCGTACTCTTGGCTCACAGTCACACGATCAGCGACATGGGAAGACGAGGTTGGAAACACATCCTCGGCCGGAACCTAGATTGATGAGTCTTGGGGTCAAGCGGGACAAGTATTGATGTTTACCATCTAGGGGTACGTTCTGGGCGCAGGTTGGCAGAATGGGGCGATCTCGCGAGTACTTCGTACTGCGGAAATGATCGGACAAGTTTGCCAAGGAACCTAGGTATATGGACAACGTTTTTCCTACATGAACCATCGGTGTATAGGCATTCATCTGTAAGATCTATGATTCAGGTCGCTCAGCACTGTCAGTGATATGTAAAGATTTACCCCAGGTGTTTCATATATACGGACTGTGTGCGGATATTGTCCGTTATGTTTTTTGTGAGTTGCTAAGCTGAAAGATTCGTAATTATACGACACGGTCAGGAACTTTGGATAAGTGGTACAATAGTACTGGGGTAGGATCGTCCTTAACCGCGACGAACGAGCGATACAAGTGGCGTGACGGGGCCAGACCGCGACATGGTTCGATATCAGCCGAGCCTATGGGTTAGGACTCAGTAGTGCAAAAGCCTATATCTGGCGTGTCGTAGCGCCAGATGAAAGGGAAGGTGTTTGGAGAGTAAAAAAGGGCAAGACGAAACTGTAGTGTAGCGGTGGAGCAGCCCATTGCGCGGATCCCACGGCCAATCACATGTGAGTGCCATGAAAGATCGAGCGGTGATCGGGAGTATCGATCGTTGGATGGTAAACTTGATATACGACGGGATCAAGCGGAACTGCGAGATGGCAATGAGCACAGGTTCGGGACGTCGCGTAGTACTAGTAAGCACCAATTAGTGATTCCTGGATTCGCGAGGATCATGGTCGAATTACATAGCTCGTGAACTGTTCGGCTCAAAAAGCAGACATCTTGGCAACGTTACAGGACTCCAAGAAGGGTCGTCCGTGGTTTTGATGTTGGATGATTGACACTGTCACAGGACACGTTCAACCCATTTGTGGACACGTCGGATCACAAATGCCGTGTCCATAAGCGAGAATGGCAATCCATTCCCACGATAAATTGGATGACGAGTCAAATAGGTCATGTCCTGTCGACTCCTTTCCCCACCGCATCTCACACCTCCTCCTCGTCCCCCGCACCCATCTTCCTGTACATCCTTTATATTTTATGAGCGCTGCAATGTTGCTTGCACCGTGCCCCTCAGTCGACCCCTTGTCCCTCGCACAGTCTCTTCCCCCATCATCGTCCATGGAGGACTACCCAAATCCATGGGGATCATTTTTCAACGGTTCGCATCGCTCCGACAATCCATACAGACCGTCTGAACTCGACACTTCTTGTTCGGATCTTGATCAGCAAGTATCGCAAAAAATTCTTCGTGAAGAATACCACTCGTCCCCCGCACCCTCTCTTCCTTTCCCACAGACTCAGGAAGCGAATATCTCACCCGCCGCACTGTTTTTGGCCGCATTCACACCCCCAATACAGCCGACACGCTTACCGGACGGGGAGGGTGACTCGGTGGCTGGCTTCATCCTGGGTCCCGTCATAGGTCGCGGTGGATTCTCTACCATAAGGCGCGGCTCTTCCCCCTCCGGCGGCGTCGTCGCAATCAAGATCGTTCGGACATCGGATGTTGCAAGACAGACAGACCCATCCTTTACCAGGAAGCGTCTTGACCACGAAACCGAGATCTGGTCCTCTCTCAGCCACGAACACATTCTCCCTCTCTTTTCCGCGGAGCATACGGCTCACGCTGACTTTTATGTCATGCTTTTATGTCCCGCCGGATCCCTTTACGATATCCTCAAACGGGATGGCACTCCCGCTCTACCCCATGATGACGCTGGCATGACGTTTCGCCAAGTCGTCCGGGGTGTACGCTACTTGCATGAGGTCGCTGGCTATGTCCACAGAGACATCAAACTTGAAAATGTCCTCGTGGATGAAATGGGTGTTTGTCGAATTTGCGACTTTGGCCTCACCCGCAAAATAGGCGAGTCGGATGCCGAGGAACGCTTGGAAAACAGTGACAATCCCTTTCCTCAACGTCATCGCTCCACTATCCACCACACCGTCCGACAACCAAAGAACACGTTGTCTGCACATGCATCCATCCTGCGTCACGCGCCTCGCCGCCATCGTACCTCCACCCCCATCGGAGATCATTCAGCCACTCCTGTCCATCCCGCTCACGCATTTCAGCCGGGCTCCTTGCCATATGCTGCTCCGGAACTTTTGTCCCCGCAACCACCCAGACATCATGGTGCCAACCCTGCCCAAGACTTATGGGCTCTGGGCTGTCTGCTTTACGCATTGCTTGCCGGTCGGCTCCCGTTTTCTGATTCGTTTGAGCCCAGACTGACAATGAAGATCTTGCATGGTAAGCAATAACACCCCCTCCTTCCTCTTTTCGCTTACAACCTCTCCCAGGCGTATATGATATGCCTAGTAATATTGGTCGTGGCGCAGCTCGTGTGTTGAAGGGCTGCCTTGAGCCCGACGTGCAACATCGTTGGACTATCGCAATGGTGGATGAGATAGCCTGGGACATTGGTTGGGAAGAAGTTGATGAATCATCTTCTGTATCACATGCGGACGAATTTGAGTTCGTTGATTGCAGCAACCGCCTTGCCGCATCAGCGCGTCGCAGGTCCCGATCACGTTCTCGCGATCACAATTCCGCCCTCGATCTGCCTTCCTCTCGTTCGCGAAGATCCCTTTCTCGCGCCTCTGTCTCAACTTCTAGTTCGTTTTCGACCGGAAGCATGAGTCGGAGTGTTTCTAGACCTCCCACACGCCTGCCGCTTGCGACAGTGTGTGATGATGTCGGACATTCGTTGTTGAGCTCTTCGACTCCCTTGCCCTCCCCCTCACGTCTTGACTTTAGTGGTCCAACTCTCATGTTGCCTACATCTCCTGTCGAACGTGGTCGGAGCCCGAGAAAGGCAGACCTACAACTAAGCAATCGTTTTGCCCCTTCATTAGGGGCTTCTACGACGCCTTCTGATTTGGGCCGCGAGCCTAGTCGTGGACGCGAGATGTTTTCAGGTAGAGATGTATTGGATAACACTGCCCGCTGGGCCTCTGCATTGGGACTCAACACCATTGCAGAGGTGACCACCCATCTGAATGGTACGTCGTCCCCTGCGATAGAGCAGCTGCGCAGGATTCAAAACCAAAACAAGTATCGCTCCGCTGACATCAAGGGGAGTAAAAGGGCTGAGAGTACGCCTCCGGTGGCATCTGCGTGGCCCATGCGCCGGTCTCGAGCAGCTGTCAAGGAGGATCTGTCAGCATTGAGATCGGGAGTGCCTTTTGGTGCCGGAGGCACTTTTCTTCGCGACCCGAGCACGACGCCGATTCCGATTCCCCGCAAGAATGGGGGGCGGAGCCGCAGCGTGGGCTATGAGCCCGAAAATGCTGCGCGTCGGCGTTTCTGAATATGTCGACAACACCATGTGTGTTGCTTTTTCATTGGTGATGCTAATGCGCGCGGCCATCGATGCACGCGTAAGTTAACATGATGTACGTGTACCCGACACTTTGTCTACTCGTCACAGATTGCGTGTGCTTATGACATGTATTTTTTGTACTTCTAGTCACTATAGCCTGTACGCACTATGGCACTGTGGATATTGGTCATGACACTTTCCATTTACTCATTTCAACAACTCCCCACTCCATTCATTTGCAACTCTACCTTACTCACTTTGGTCATTCATTCGTCTTCAAAATGCATACCCATCTCCCCCTTCTCCCATTCTCTTTTTGATTATCTATTTGATGACTCTACTCCCTCATTACTACACGATGTACACTAGTCAGATCCTTTGGCAATCCAAGTCTTTACCCCTTAACCTTCGCCGCCACTTCGTGTTCCTGCGAGTGGACTTTGTGAAAGATACGCCGTTTGATACGACAGAAGTGGCTTGAGTTCGCTGTTATCGTTTGCAGATAGAGTGTGGAGGTGGGAGGGCCTTGTTCATGCATGCCCGTGATCCATCGCTATACTCGGGCTGGGTAATACAAAGAGGCTACTATCAATCATGCTGCAAATGACCTACGTCATCAAAGACCGCGAGTCCTTGTCTTGCAGCTTCGGCGTGCATCCACGTTCTTGTGAGTGCCGATCTTCGGTTCCGTATCAAGCCACCGCGTCTATGTTCACAATGAGTTGGACGCGTCGCTCGAGCTGTTGAATCCACAGCATGGAATCAAAGACAAGGCTCCCCTAGACTTGCATTGACAGTTAATGCGCACGAGATCTGCCACTTACATCAAAGCCTCAAGCCGTTCATGGACACGCTTCGTCGTCGTCTCCTGAACATTCCGAGGGGCAGATAGATATACCCTGTTTCAGCTCCGTCACAGCAACATAATTCACAACGTTTCCTCTTTGCTTTCAACATGACTGACAAGGAACATTATCCTAGCCCCGAGTACCTCGACCATCCCAGTGCGCAAGTCGTCTCTGTGCACGATCCATCGGAAGCACCTCGTCGCGGTATCTACCACCGCATGAGAGCCGTCACAGCGCGCTCGATCTTGTGCTCGAGAAACAAGGGGAATGTCGCGCGCGACCATCTCGCGTCGGAGCGCACGTACCTCACCTACGTGCAAACCAGCCTTGCGTGCGCCAGCGCGGGTATCGGTGCGTCCCCGTGGACCGTTTGTACGTGGACCGACCGGGCGGCGCAGTGCTCGTACAGCTGTTTACGCTGAGCGCGGCGCGCGGTGGGGGCGGGGACAAGCTCGCCCGGCCGCTTCGTCCTCTTTGGGCTCGTGATCCTCGTTTACGGTACGCGCGCGTATTGGATGTCTCGTCTCGTCTTTGCGTGTGTGCGTTTTAGGACTCGTCCGGGGGTATTAACCAGTCGCGCAGGGTGCTGTCGCAGCGATGGGTTTCGTGCTCGTGGCGTTGGTTGGCGCCGTGTTTGGCGTCATTGTGGCAGGGATGCAGAGTTGACAGCTGCATTGGTTTGCCTCGCCCTAAGCAAGGGCCGTGGGGTTGAGAGAAGGTACGTTTTGCAGTCGTGATACCCTCCACAGCTGAGTGCTTGCCATAGCAATATCCACGTAAGAATGACATTGCAACTGTTGAACTGAGACTCTGATAGGATGAAGTTCTACTCGCTCACCGGCTATTTGGGGATAGAAAACTATGGGCTTTGAGAACCGATGCGGAGAGGCTTGGAGTCATTCGCCGTGTTGCGAGACCCCAGTTGTTATGCAGGTGGTGACGGGAGCATCAAATGTTTGAAACGGTGGTTCTTGGACTTGAAAGACGGGTTAGAAGGATGTTACTTCACGTCACTGCTTACGAGGTTGGCTCAAAATTGGGACTTGTCTCCTAATCCACCAGAAAAGCAACTAATGGGAACATTGTCAACTTCAAGAACGTGCGAAGAGCGACAAGTCCGAAAGCTGAAATGGCACGTACGCGTGAACGTAATAGTGAAGCCATTTATGTATTGACACGACTCTCGTTATAGTAGCCCATTGAAAGAATCGAGGATGCTTGCCCGATGCATTTTGGTCAGTTGGACATGTCCGTTTCCATTCTTGTTTCAAATTTTAGTCCGGTTGAACCACGTCGTCGTTTTTTCTCTTGACATGGAGCGCTGCGTGAGCCCCGAGCGCATGCCCCTCCTCGAGCCACTCAGTGCTCCAACTTATGGCGTGGTCAGCTCTCTGCCTGATCTACCAACAACCCTTCCGGCCCTCTCGGGCGAAGCATGTCGCGATACCATC
>JBBPOH010000830.1:0-10014 GCA_038091335.1 Phylloporus arenicola | reverse complement strand
CCGACGTATGCCACCTGGACGGACATGTCAGTCAACGACACTCGCGGCATCCTTGAACGCAACGCTCACCGGCTCGCACAGGTCTTCAAAGTTGCCATGCACTTGTACACATCGGCCATCTCCTTCGACGGATCTATCGAGAGCCCAGACCGCTTTCCTCCCCAAATATTCAGCAATAGCACGATCCCAGCAGTAAATGCAGGCATCTGTCAAAAAACTTTAGTGATTCCCACACAAAGGGTAAAAGATCACATCCATACGATGAGAAAAGGTACGCTTTTACGCGAACGTTGCCGGTAAATATCGAGGACATGACTACACGAGCGGGCAGCGTTGGTACAGATGGCGAGAGAAGGAAAAGAGAGAGGGGACGGTTTGCGGGGAGAGGGTATGAATGGCCTGTGAATGAATATTTGAACGTTGTAGTAGGTGGCGTACAGCGAACTCGATTGCAGGAAGAAAATCGAGCTCGGGGCTCGCGTGGGGTCCCAACGTACTGTATCATGATATCTGATAATGTGATAATGAGGTGTGGATTGTGATCGTCACTCACAATGATCAGGTACCTCATCAATCCATTTATTCAGAGACGAATCAAGTTCGGCGACAATGTGCTGTTCCCACTGCAGGCCGACGAATCCCAAAAATATTTTGGACTTGTTGATCGAGTACTGCACCACACGTCAGCACATGAAAGCCAACACAAAAAGAAACGGACGATCGTTCTATGAGCAAATGAAAGAATATTGATGAGTTTGATAAAGTTTAAAAAGAAAGACAATGTAGAAGGCTTGTCAGGTGGCTGCTTGAAGGCTTTGTCTGGATTGGGATTTTCCCAGTACTCATCATCACAATCTAAGGGTAAATCGAGGTCAAAGCTACAAGATGTTGATCGAAAACGCCACGAAAATGATAAAGTAGACGCACTCTTCATCTTGAATAGCACATGGCCGCCCCAAAGATGAGCTCATCTGACGATCAAGGACGACAAGGCACCTGCGATGCACTGAGAGGATGCCCTCGAATTTTTTTTGGCAGGCCTACCAAAACGCTCTCTTCCATAGTTCACCTTCTACGGAAAGCTTCCCAACGTAGGATTTACGCCTGTGAGCACCCACGTCCTGTGCTAGCCGAATACCTATCCCGATGATCGTCCAACATGCTTGCGGAGCGGACGTCCCTTGCAAGTAAATGACAGACAACTGTGACCATCAGCCCTCAACAAGCGACGACAAAAAGAAGGAAGAAGACCCACACAACAAGTCTGCAAATCTTCCAGACAGGGTGGTCCAAGCAGGGTCCTCCGCATCATTTGTACCTGCTGGAAAAACCTCCATCCAGCCGATTGCTCTAATATTTTACTCTCGACCCCATCCAGAAATACACGAGGATCGTCCGAGTGACGCGAAGCGCAAGCACAAACCAAGAGATACAGGGCAGCAAAAGCTGGGTCACGTAAATGCACCCCCTCTGCAATCTTGCGCTCGAAACTAGGACGGTGCAACATAGGTATTAAATAATTCACGTTGACAAAGTACAAGTGCACCAGTGCCATGCCCAAGTCTTCATCGGGAAAAACATACTCGGGTGCCACGATGGCTTGTGCTGCAACTTCCCACTGGTATGGTCAAAACCAGTCACAAAAAGATCGGCGTTTGTCTTACTGGAAAGCGGTCCACTTTGAACTGGCGGAAAAAATGGAGGTTTACATCGTCAGACCCGGTAGCTTCTTTTTTCAAAACGATCGCCTTTTGAATGAGCATGACACCGCTCGACTTGCCAAAAAAGTGGTTGCCCCGATGAGGATTCGGATTCAAGCTCATCTCTTTGAAATTTTCGGCAAGACGGAGGGTGCCGATTTCCTCGTCGTCGCTCGGTGCGAGATCTTCCAGGGGGGTATTCGTGTTACTGTACGGGGGAGAGGGGGCAGCTATGGGGAGGCTAGAAGCGCCCGCGTTGCATTTCAGCCAAGACTCCCGATCAATCCGGCCACCACCTAGCTCTTGGGAGAAGTCGGCATCTGGACAGACCTTCCGATACAAACGCAAACATTGAAAGCCGAACGCGCTATTAGAACTGGAAGCCTTACGTTTTGCAGAAGTTTTTCCATCTTCTCCAGGCGATTCTCGAGAGACTCTATATACCTGGGGTGTCATCAGCGGGGCTCCTGAGGCTGGGCAGAACACACGCACCCTTTTGGAGGACCACGTTTCTAGGAGAGTCAACATGTAAGCCACCATACACAGGAGAGAAGACATACCTTGGCGGCGTCGACATATGTGCATTCCGAGCTATACGCCATACAGTTTGAACATCGATTGCCAGGCATTTGAGCGCCATCGCCTTTGAAATATCATACACTTCTCTCTCTAGACCGAGAGGATGTACTTACATCGAACTAGACATAGGTGTGGGCAGATGATGAGCGCGAAATTTAACTGCCCCAATGCAGAATACTGACTCTTCTTGCGGCGACATGTGTCACACGCTCTTTGAACGCGGCGCTTCTTGCTATCTGGGATGGAGTTCTCAATGTCGTTGAAATCCTCGTCAGAAGACATGGCTTGGTGGACGTGATAGAAATGGAGGCAAACAGAGATACACATCGGTGACCTTATTACCGACTGACGATCAAGCCAGTACCAAAAAGGGACCGACATTACAATACAGCACCACACAAACTATATACTACCGAGGGTGACTAGGATTACATCGTAAATGGACAGTGGGAATAACGTGTGGATGACGACGACTAGTGAAAACATGCGACGGGATGCGAGCGAGTAAAGGCAATAAGACGACCAACGTGTGCAGGGAAATGGTATGAGGTCGAACCACTAGTAAACACGAATGCTAAAATAAAGAACAGCAAAAGCAGGCATCAAAAATGAAAAGAGACAGCGATGCAGGAAATCAGCAAGCAAGAAACGAGCATGTTCCACAATGGACGACTGAAACCGAGGTGACGCAACAACAGAGTGCAAGATGACCAGATAATTAAAAACAGATCCAATGTGATTTGGGTCCAAGAGCAAATACGACTTGGCGTGTTCACCACCCCGTGTAGTGGTAGTCGTCGGCCCAACTTCGATTCCGCGCCATCGCACGGCGACGTCGTTCGTCCTGCTCCGTCGGCGCGTCCCTCCCGCCCTCGCTATTCGTCGACGTCAACGGTCGCAATCCTTGGGTCGCTCTCCGCGCTGCAAGTGCTGGATTCGTATTGCTACTAACCTGGCGTTCCCATAGTAATTGTCGCCGCATGCTCTCCGACAGCTCCGTCTTGAGCATGCGTCGGCGAGTCGTTCTTGGCGTCATAGGAGGCGCGGCTGCAGGAAGGTTATACGGATGTCCAAGTGGAATGGGTGCCGTGGTCGAGTTCAATATACCAGGTCCCACCTCGGTCGCAATAGGCTGCATGAGATGAGACGAAGTACCCTGCTGCGAACTTCGGCGCGACATCAACGCCTGCAGCTTCTGCTGAGCAACGCTCTGCGACATTTGTATCTTGTCATCTGCATCGTCACCACTGTCGTCTTCCATCTCCTGTTCCTTGGGCGGTCCTTTGGGGCGGTACCCATTTTTCTCGTTCTCTGATCGCTTCTTAGCAGACGAAGTGGGCGCTCTCGAACTGCCGATGGCAGTAATCTGCGCCGCCATGGGCAGCGCTGCACTGCTCTTACTCGTAGACAATCGTGGAGGAGCGTATACACTGGTACTCCTTTGTGGTACTGGGGCATGTTGTTGCAGGGGCTGAAACTGGCGTGAAATATCAGCCGATGACCGAGTCAGCCGATATGGATGGTTTGGTGGGAAGATGGTAGGATTGGGGTTCATCAGCTGTGACAAGAGACCTGACTGCGTCCGATTGAGATTGGAGTATGAACGCTTGGGAACTTTGACAAAGAGCTCGCGCTGACGCTGCACTTCCAGTGCGGCTTCGCGCAGTCTCGTCTCCTCTGCCTCTCGTGCCTTGTCCTCTGTGTCAACCTCCTCGGAGGCCCACTCTTCCGAATCTTCCCCGTCCGTCGTTTCAAAATCCTCTGAAGACGTATTGGCGACAATAATCGTCTTTCGTGACTGGGCATTGGCATTGCGGTTCATATTCCGCGCCGCGTTCGCCTTGACGTTACCATTCACGTTACCGTTCAGTGCAGAATTGCGATCATTGGTCAATGGTTTAGGTATGACGGGCGGGTGTGCCTGTGGTGGAGATACCTTGGAGGGTTGAATAGCCGTGAAGCCGTTCACGAGCGAGGACGTCTTGACATGTCCTTTGCCCGTCGAACCATTCGCCGACCTGGACCCGTTTGAGGATCCCGAGCCAATGTTAAACGTGGTGCCCTTCTTATCCGCACGCTCTGATTGGGGCTGCTGTGCCGATAGCTTTCGGACCATCGATGGTGCAACGTGTTTTGCCGAATGTGATCGCTTGACTGGGGGCCGCTTTCCGACTTCCTTTACCCTTTTCGGCTTATTCTGACGAGCCTGCGGAGCATGTATTGCCTCGCCCCCTAGCGCAGCGGTCGTCGATCGTCGATCATCCTCTTCGTCCATCTCTTCGCCCCGTTGTCCCTTCTTGTCATCGTCCACGTCAGTCAACACGCTCTTCACTTGGCTCGAGGTAGCACTGCTCGCTTCGAACAAGTCAGATGGTGACTTTCCACTCGCAGTCGAGTCGCCCCGTTCAGGCGAGGCATCTTCAGGAGAGTGTTGCAAGAAAAATCGACGATCAGACTGGCGGGCCAATGAGCCAATATCGGGGATGCGGGCCGGTGGAGGGGGCGATGAGGGCCGCCTAGGGGTGAGGGAGGGTGGGAGTTGTGATTGCAGCTGTGCGTATGTTTCTGGGGATGGGATTGTGTGTCGAAGCGTGGGAGAGGGTAGAGGAGGTAAAAGGTATGTGGATGGTGGTTGTGGCACGGCTAGGGAATCATCGTGTAATATGGGTGTTGCTGGCGGGGTCGGATGTGGGGTCGGATTTACGACCACGACGCGGGGGCATGGGGGGTCTGCGGCGGTAGGGAGTTGAACGGTTGGTACGTCAGGATCGCAATACTCGGATGGCTGCAGTGTCGGCGGTGTCGAGGACATAACCATTGTGGTGGTGGCGGAGGAAGGCCTGCGCTGTGGGAGGGAGAGGTGGTTTGGTAACATGTCCACGATGAGACGTCCGACAGAGACAGGTGGTTTGGCACGGGAAAAAGATTTCAAGGATGGCGCAGCCGAATGCGGGGATATCCGTGGGCGCTCCGGGGTTGACGGGGGAATCATAGAGGGCATTGGGGGTGGCAACGGTGATGGCGATGGTTGATCAGAAGGGGAGGGCAGTCCAGATGAAAGGACTACTGGAAAGGAAAATGAGTGATGGCCGGACTAGGCAGTTTTAGGGAGCAAGCGTACCATGGAGATGGGGTGAGACCTTTTCATTAGCAGGTGCGGGGAAGTAGGAACATGATCGGGTGTCTTTCGGCTGTGGTGTTGTTGCATCGGGAGTGAGTGGCCGGGAGGAGAGCTGTGCTTTGACGAGCTCGCGGTACCACAATCGCCAGGAGATGTTTTCTAGACGGCGGCCGTCCTGAACAGACTCTTTACACTTTGTAAATACTGGTAAAGGGAGAAAGTGAGCGATGGGTGAATGGGGGAGGACGACGAGTGACGGCTGACCTGCCCAGAGACTGTAGAGCGCGTCCTGACCCTGGAGCTCCCTGACAGCCTCTGCGGTGACGGAGAGAATGGGGACTGAAAAGGTGGCCAGCATGGATGGGGAGAATGATTTAGAGGAAATGGATATTCAATCAGCTGGAAAGAGAAGAGTAGTCCGCTGTTAAAACAATCACGGTTCCTTGATGATGAGACCGAGGAGCACGGGTGATCCGTGCGCGACGGGGGGTCGTCGGTGTCGTCGTCGTCGGTGAGCGCGAGGGGCGGGGAGGGCGCAAAGAAGGCGGGAATTGATGGCGAGACAGGCTCAAAGTGAGCGAGGAGGACGAGGTGGCATTCCTGCTCCGTGTATGTACCTAAACAAACTCGGGCCGGGATATAATTTATAATATAATTTATAATATAATTAATTTTGCTAACATGTGTATTTCACACGTAATCTCGTGCTCGTCCATACCGAGATCACCCGCCAAGGAACAGCACGTGCCATCTGCCAGCTGTCCGACATCTCCAAGGGACTGAAACGTACAGAAGTATTGAAGTAAAATATTACTGCGGATTCATCTGAGGCACCGCCGCCTGTGGGGTAAACGTTAGGATACGTCGATCGGGTCTGTTGGTTTGTCTAGTAGCACGTGTCGTCCGTCAGTGAATGGAAGCACCGTCAACAATCTAAACTACTTTGGTACTCTCCGGGTGCTAACAGCATCATTCCAGACTTCCAGTTCATCCGGGAGAAACCGCTCATGGCTCACAGGACATTTGTATGGCTTGCCCCGCACTCTCGGCACGAGGCCGCTTCTTGCCTATGAGGCTGGTCTCAGTCCACCTTTCGTAAAGAGCGTCAGAGGCGGGCATTGCCAAGCTCGTCCGACGCTGTGTCAAAGCTGCAAAACGCGTGGGCCACAGGAGCCGATCCGCAAAGAACCTGTTCGGGGCAGACATGGTTGCCGAAATGATCGACAAGCTCGTGGAGGTCTGCCCACAGTTAGAGCACTCCCGTCGTGCATACGCGCGTCAGCAAAGAGATGCTCACACGAAATTACGTTCGAACGAGGGTGTGGGGTGGGTGAGTCAGTTACCAGCCCTTCGGGTTGCTAGGCGATGAGCGGCGAGATTAGCTTGTGTCGAGGTTGAAACCATTTAGACTTGGCACGACACGTGCACCTCGAACTACGATTGAAGGCCATCAGGGCTTTGCCCACGAGTCGGATGCAGTAGGGAAGCGGGACGAGGTGGAGCTTACTTTCAAATCATATGGCAATGAGGGGAACCGCCGGGCAGAGACGAGGAGGACGGGTTCAATGCATCAAATGTAGATGTCTAACAAGGGGCCACGCTCTATAGGACAATAAACGAGGATTTAAAAAAAACCCCGTTTGGACTCGAGTTTCAACGCGCTACGAGTGCACTCACTCGATGTCGCACGTGAACAAGAGTGAAACTGGTCAAGATATACAAACGAGATGGGACGAGTGAAACGGGCGGTGGTCGGATGACATTCAGCGCAACACGTAACTTGCAACTAGTAATTAGCTTCGTTTATGCGCAGACTCTTACGCGCAGACTTCACCCATAGGCTACCACCTTTAGTCCGAGATGAAGTTAGCGGTTAAGCGGTTGACGGCCTGATCATTACAACGGCATAGATGAAAACCTGACAAAAGTTAGGTGATGCATTACAATCATACCTTTAAGAGCCTCGAACGCGTGAAAACCGCGGGGTGATATGATACTCGGCGGTCTACAGGAGATCCAATATGTTTGTCATGAAATTATGTAATCATGACATTTCGGTCTTATCGTCGCATATCTCCTTATACGGTCTGTTTTCTGGGATGCGGCAGAAACCTTGTTTACATCCTTGTTGTAATAGCATGTGCGACACGAAGTGTGGTGGACGACCTTTGTATTGGCCAATAGATCCTCTGAAGGATGATGGAGAGGACCTTCTTGGCTGTTCATTGTACAAACAATTCAAGACAGTGGTACGGCTGACGCAGCAAGTCCGCGTTATTGACGAGGAATGGCTTGATGTTCTCCGTCACATTCGATATGGCAGCTGTCGAGCGCATCACATACAACTGCTTCGATCGATTCACGATGCCCCTCGGCTGACTTTCTCTCAAGTCCGTGGAACGACGCGGTCTTAGTCACGCCGCGACACGCAGTTCGTCGTCAATGGAACTCAGAAATGGCTCTCAAACATTGCCGAAACGATGCACAGCAGTTGTTTATTTGTGTTGCATACGACACTGTAGGAGATCGAGCAGTAACATTATCGGAGAAGTTTGCCATTGCGTCCAAACGAACCGGCCGTGGTTCGAAAATTGATGAACAAGGAGGGCTTCCAGACGAGGTGATGTTGGGAATAGGAATGAAGGTCACGGTGACATTCAATGTTGAAACGGATCTGGACGTGACGAACGGAGCTAGAGGGGAAATCATCATCAAGATAGTGTTGGACGAAAACGAAAGCAATTACTCGCCCACACAGTCAATCCTTCGACTGAAGTACCCGCCGGCATACGTGCTTGTCAGAATGTTGTCGACGAAAGTGTCCGGTCTAGAGGGGTTGGAGGAAAACATCATACCGTTGATTCCGATGGAACATACCTTTATTATCACCCAGAGGTCTCAGAACAAGACCGTTGTTCACAAACAACTGCCACTTACCACTGCGTACGCGTTCACCGATTACCGGTCGCAAGGACAAACCATTCAAAACGCGATCATTGATATAGCGTCGCCTCCGACGGGTACCTTAATATTTATGTTGTGCTGTCATGATCGCGAGGACGCGATGGAATACGCTTGCTATGCAATTTGGATGAAAAGCTTCTCACCAAGCATCCCAGTGAATTTTTGAGGTGGAAGACGAGAGATTGGCGAGGATGAACGAGGAAACCGAGGAATATCCATGCACCCAATAAATTAGTTACGCTAGTTTGCTGTGTTCAAATCGCGTCTACACACAGCCACAATTCTCCCCCCGACCTTGTAAACAAGGTAATAGTTAGTGCTTGATACAACAGCGTTACGCTCTGAACTACGTGTGGACTTGCTACATCATGCTCTCCCAGTCACCTTCCTTCGCTCCAGCATCTCCCTAGTCGTAACAAAGGTGGGCATTTGTCCTCTCATCCTCATAGCGATGCCATCCTTCTTATTCCATCCAGCATACCAGGTGTAGCCAATTCAATCGTCTTTGGTTAGTACATTCCGATGTGGTTTCTAATGGAGGCTATTCCAGTTGTCAGTTTACGGGTAGCTCCCTTATCGCTCGCGGAACTCTCGAACCAGCTGCCCTCCTCGGTTTCAATACTGCGCTCCCTCGCCAAACGAGGATCAAATCCTATCCCTGATCAATGCTAACCACAAGCTCTGGGAGGATCTCCATTCCCGGTCAGATGTGCATAGGCACCGCTCCTTTGAACGGCTTCAGACACTACATGATCGTAAGTCGGATTCCCTTCCGTCGCTGTCACCGTTTTCAATCGTAACCGCGCGCTCTAGCAAGGCACCATATACCTCAATATTTACACACAAGTACATATGCAGGTAATTGCGAGCCCGAGATCTGGGGCCTTTTCGAGAGAACTATACATATTTGTGGACAAGCTGTCCAAGAGTCTCCAGTATGCCAAGGAGATGCGCGCCCTCTGCGAGAGTCAACTTGGAGTCCCAGAGCACGTCGTTGCGAGTGAGCCCATGTCACAGCACCTCCTGAATGCCATGCAACTGTACAAACATCTCGCTCGAGAGGGTCGAGTACGTCTCATCGACATTGTCGGGCTCGGTTGACTGACGCGTGCCGTTGTCTGTGGATTAAAGAAAATGCGAATGTGGTCTCTGCTACAAGGGCACTATACATACACAGCGGACGAAGACCCTTGTTTTTTTCTTTCTAGAATTGATCAACGACCACATCAACAGACTTGACAGACATCGCATACGACGATCTCACATACGACATCGTCAGCGATGGCCGGTACAAGATCACTTCGCTGTCTTCCTCCTCCGGTATTGGATATACCAATAAACCTGAAGTTGTGTGCGTGAGGTTGTCCGCCCAGAGCTGACGCACTTGGTAGGCTATTTGTGTCGTTCAAATTGCAGTTTACACTCGAGGTAGATGTGGGGCAGTAGGTCTAGCCCAACCACGCGTCTGACCTCGGCTTGTCGCAAGTGTTTGTGTTAAACGGTAACACAGGCTCAAGTCAGATGTGAATGCTGTTGCTTGAATCGGAATCGGACGAGCACGCGGATGGCCTGGCACCGATGTCGATGAGTCATGACTAAGTACCTGGAAGCGCGTCAAAGACGGTCGTGGCAAGCTGTTTTGTGCGTCCC
>JBBPOH010000829.1:0-10016 GCA_038091335.1 Phylloporus arenicola | reverse complement strand
TCAAAGGAGCAGAGGGTTATAAGAACTTAGCCACTGTGGCCATTTATGTCTTCATACAAAGGGAAGGCTTGAGCTGATTCATCCAACCATTCAACCATTCAACCATTCAACCAACCATCCAACCATCCAACCAACCAACCAACCAACCATCCAACCATCCATCCATCCATCCATCCATCCATCCATCCATCCATCCATCCATCCATCCATCCATCCATCCATTCATTTATTCATCCATCCATCCATCCATCCATCCATCCATCCATCCATCCATCCATCCATTCATCCATCCATCCATCCATCCATTCATTTATTCATCCATCCATCCATCCATCCATCCATCCATCCATCCATTTTGGGTACTGGAAATGGTGACTCAGATTGATAATCTAACCTAAACCTAAGCGAAAACGATTGGGACAGATGGGAGATATCCGATGATATGAAGATAATTCTTAGCTTGAGCAGAAGATTAAGGGAGCAACGCAAAGCTTGGGTAACTGATGCACACTCGACCCGGAACCGGAACCGGAGCTTTATCCCGGAACAACCTCTAGATCGTGTATGTCAAGTCTGCGCACATTTGGAGGCAGGAAGTAAATGCATTCAATACCTCAAAGTGCATAAGAGTGCACTTATTAGATCTCTTGATAAAAAGTTAGTGCTTGCTGGTGATAACTTTCTCACTCCGTCGGTAAGCCATGGCTTAGAACGTTTTCGGAACTCTGACATGTTTTAAAGACTCGAAATCAAAATCAATGCGTTCCACTCTCTAGCTTGCGCATTGATACAATTAAATATGATCCGGAGATATACGAGCGTTGCGGGCAGTTCGTGATTTACTTCGTCGACGATCGCACGCAAGAACAAGTGAGTCATTCACCTAAAGTCATCTTCATTTCCTTACCACGAGTGTATAGGTAGCTGGAGTGTTATTCAATTTACTCGAACATGAGGAGATTCAGAACCTTGCTGAAAACCAGGCGAAAATAAAGTCGTTGACAGGCAAGTTAAAACGTCGTAAAGTTATGTCTGATATGGGATACGGCGAGATGCGGCCGGTTGGGTCTCGCCAGCCTCCCGGAGGACGACCCGGGGATGGTTACGCACCTTACATATCATCCTTGGTTTTAAACCAGAATGATATTCGCACCCTTTTCGCATATGCTTCTGTACGTCTCAGCAACTATTTCTCAAGTGCACTCACGGTTTACTATGAAATTCCGTCTCAATTAAATAGGACATAGAATCAATTCTTGCAGGGATACAACCATATGCTCCAGATGTCGTGAAAGACATGAAGACCCTGGGGTTGGAGGCAAATGTACTCGGAACCTATGGAATTACAGCATATCATTGCTGGAACTATGTGGCACCACAACATTTAGATAAGGACGACACTTGGACAGTTTCCTATCAATTGTTCAAGCGTGGTTGTGATGCTGATGAGTTCAATTTTTTATTTGGTCACTGGGGAATGGTTCTTGAAACTGTGGAAAATTGTGTCTGGAAAGTACACTTCTCCAGTCATGATTCTTTTCAGATGCTCACTATTTCACAACAGGTGGTTTAAAGGGGACCAAATGCACGGAACTGTGGCCCCACGTGCCTCAACTTTGCGTCGGGGTCAATATCTTTCTCAGGGGGTTGGAATCACAATGCCCCACAGGTCATTGGATATGGCAAAGAAGTACCTGCAGGCACGCTGGAGCTCAAATTCCCTTTTTGAAATCTGGGAATAGACTCAGTATTTTTCCGTACTATGTGATTTCACAAATACGGCTCAGCTTTATGTATTTTGTGAATACGGTCGAATGTGACCAAATCGGAGTGTTCCATTCCCTCGAGGTTGAATCCGCAACGCTTATTCTGGAAACTACTAATAAGGCTTGGACCCCATTTCTTGTCGGCTCCGCTTCCATAAACAAAAAAGATTTAGCAAATGTCAAATATTAGACGGACTTCAGTAACAACCGGAAGGGTTGCACTACTAAGTTCCTCAAGTCCCTGACAGCTCGTATTCTTGCTCAGAGGCTTTCCATGTCCTTTGTTGTAGCGTTCTTGGAATCCGGAAGGGCGGGTCGCAACCCCATGAGCGGACAACGCCGCCTATAACAGCATTCACACCAGACCACTTTGCTATATTCTGTCTCCTGTTCAATCCGGTATATGGCTGACTTAGTATCTTTGTTGGATTTGTGGAGCATGATTAATACATGGCGTATAAAGGGGAGCCGCTTGTAATGGATTTCATGTTTCTTCATAGAATTTGGACCTTTAATGATGCCCTTTGACAATGATGTGGATATTGGAAGGGAAGGACGCAAGAGGACACAGAAAGCACATCCGCAAGATGCGGATTTTCCAGTATTGATCATTTTGCACACGCAGTGTGCTCGGGGAAGTCACCCGCAGAATTGGAAATAAAATGTTATCCAAGCTACGATATTTATTAGTCCCAGAGGATGAGCGTGAACGCTAATAATTAAGAGTTGATCGAACATTACCTGTCGCAGGACTGTTTGAGTTACATCCATTCATCAAGAAGCCCTATGAAAGGTCTAATAACATTAATATGTGGGCACACATTCATGATTTATTCCAGTCGGAAAGACTTGGAGGATCTCATGACGAGGTGAGATACCTTACAAGATCAGTAGCCTGTTTTGTAATCCACTTTCTCAGATTGGACCCGAGATTTATACTCGGATTCGCTTCAAAGTTTGTGAATCCTCCGATGGTTCCGGACACTCAATAGATTTTGCACTTCGTTGTATTGCAAGAGTATGTCCGCGAAAGAGGCTTTGATAGAGGTATTTGGCGGAAGAAGATCATTTCTGAGACAAATCCTATCATTTTAATGCAATGTGATCTCTCAACTCTTCCAAGGTTGACATGCTGTAATTGACATTCTGCGGTTCACAGATCATCTCTACTGAGATTATGCCATACAGTCCTGTTATACACGATCGATGTGTCAAAACTAAGTAAAGATGGCAAGGATGCCAACTACATTCATTAGGTACAGTAGTAAAGTGAAAAGAAAATAAGAAGTCACCTCAGCCGTTGCCCAAAGGGAAGCAAGAATGACTGAGGGAGTTAAAAGGAGAAAAGGAATTTATACTGGGTGAAGGCGCGCTTGCACAACTCCGATAATCCGCAAAATGTAATGTTAACCGAAGGAATAAGTGAAATGAGTGTGGTCCGAGACTTCGGAACACCCGGAAATAACTTCCAGAATGCTACAGCTCCTCGAGAATTTGGAAGCATCCGGCAGCGGTCGGAAGTGTGGGAAGGGGCCGGAAGTGGCCGGGAGTGGCCGGAACTATAATAGGAAATAGTGTATTACTTTGGGGATGAGACATCAGAGTTTGACATCCACTACATCCCGGAAGATGATCTTCCAGCAGTACCTTTGCCAGATCCGGAGGAACCGCGGAAAGTCTTTCGACTTCAAAATTCAATGTAACAATCAAACAAATTTTTTCATCTCCATCTGCTACCCTTGAACTCAATTTTAATCTCATCACAAACAGAATCTCAATCATATTATGATTCCTTGCTATTGATATATGCTGTAGATTTATGCGAATGCAAAGTACAAGTGATACTTAGAGCAACCCGTTCATCCCGGGAAATACTGGATCCTCGGCTGTTACCAACGCCGGAATCTCAATAACTTCCACTCCAGGAAGGTAATATGCGCCTTGATTCCTTACGAATTCTTCGGCTTGCTCCTTCGTAATCAACATCCATGTAAGGATGCTTCTCGCGCATTGACTGGCATACTCTAGTTCTCCCCGTTCCTCTTCCGCAAGTTTGTTCTTCATACGCGAAGTCGTTTTTTCTGGGTTCTTCGTGTTCAATATGATCAGAATCAAACTAAGTAGACTTCGTTTTCCGATCTTTCCTAAAGGTTGAATCTTCAGAGTGATTGTCCCTTTCAAGACATGTAACTTACGAGTCTTTGATCGGTATCGGAGCGCTATGAGCATCCGGCATAGCGTTCGTAAAACACCAATCCTCCGATCATTCGTCAACGAGGAATTTTTGTCGAGATGCGGCATTGAGAGCACCGCCCGAGTGAGATGCATTGTTTCGTAATTGAAGAAATATCCTCCGGAAAAAATGGACGGAACTGGGGTGTAGACACAGTGCAGAACCCCTGGTGGTTGAAACCTTCCTATACATTAAGATGCGATCAAGAAATGGTTTTCAAAACTCACATGACGTCACCAGCTTTGAGGCAGACTGTGACGATGTCGGCATTCGCAAATCCCCTTGTATCACAGAGCTCGGATGCCTTGATAAAGCATTGCTTCAGTTTGGTCAACGAACTAGGACAGTCTCTGCGTTTTGGACGCATAACCGCCCAAATCTTCGCTCCATCATTCGCCTTTACCCATGTTCCGAAGCCACAGCAGTCGTGGTGGGGTAGTGTGACGAATCCAGGATGGCTCACCAACCTCCATCCCTGCGAGCTCCAAGTTCCGGATCGGATTACTTCCGGCGAGCAGTTGGCAAATTGAACCGGGGGGTTCGTATCCTTGGTTGGTGGTTCCTTGGAAAACTGAAGGTGCATGGTATGCTCCCATGCAGTAGTAGAGTCAAGGAGCGGCCTAGCCCATGTGGGTGTCGCTGCGTTCATATCCTTTCCGTCAAGGAAGTTTCCACAAACCGTGGGGTCTTCTACCAATTCCACGAACTGAGACATCGTGGTGATCTTGTGGTATTCTTCCTTCACCTTCTTACTTCTGTTCTTCGCAATGATGCATCCATCAGACCATTCGACTCGCATCCCGAGGTCTCCGAAATGCATGGCCATATTGGCGAACTTGAGATGTAGTTCGTCTGTCCATCCGCGTACAACGACAGATGTTGATCTCGCCATAAACCCATTGATCTTCTTCACCAGCTCATCCCAAATTTTCAATACTATTGCGGGGCTAGCAAGTCCCGGCTGACGGAGGGCCTCATGTACCTCGAGCTCTACGACCAATTCTTCTGCTCTGAAGGCGTCGCGGGTGGAATCGCACAGATTGCTTCCGGAAGGCGAGCTCTCCAGTGCTCTCCTTGATGCCAGATCCCTGATTATAGATGACTCCTCATCCTCAATTTAACATGAGTGACATTCGAAGAATTACTGAACAACAAGCGTACATTTTTACATCCCACTCCTGCAAACGGTAGGTGGGTCTCGTATCCCGCGGACCATTGGATCTTTGGGGTTCCTACAGGAAACCCAACCAAGGAATCGACAAATCGAGACTAGGAAATGGTCAAATGTATGACTCCATATGAAAGATCGTATTTACCTTTGAACTTCCCTTCTTTTGTGTTGTATGGGTTGAATTATCCCGTTCTGCAAGGCGAGGACGTTCTATAGTAACATTTAGCATTTCAATCTTCACGCTCTGAGCTGACTAACTTCTCTGAGCTGATGAATCTTGTGCTTCCGATGTTACCGACGCTTCCGAATTCAGTTCCCCCCCCTGCACATCTACCCTGGGTCTTTCTGTAAATTTTAATACAGTTATATAACTATCATGTTATATGACATACTCTGAGGATGCTTTCCCTTGGTGGCATTGCCTGTAGCAATAGATTGAGTGACCGACTGAAAGCGCTAAATAAATCTCGTACATTCGAGGATCTGCACCTTAGAGAGATCGCACTTGACCCTGAACTCTTGAAGTAATTTCTCAGCTGTTTCAAAGTCGCATGAGACCACTCCTTCGTCGTCATCGGGAAGGTCCCAGAACGGCAGCCCGCGACTGGTTAACGTCATGATCGACCCGTTTCCGACAGGATTCCAAACCCGCGATCTTATGTCCATCATTGTTACGTTCATCCAGGATGTTTTTTTGTATATTTGAACGGTCGATGATGCGAAGTCGTATGCGAAGTCACCGAGTTGTGGTGTTTCGGGTCGCGTGCCACCGTTCAGTAGGTAGAGGTTTGAACCTCCTGAACCTACATCCGTTATTTTTATTACGAAGTGACTGCCCTTGGAGGCAGCGAGGTCTATAATTCTTTGCATGGTCGAGGATGATGGTTTGCAATAAGGTCAAGACGAGGTTGGAAGGTTGGTTGGTCAATGCAATTTAGATTATGTAAACCATGTACACTGGTGCCCATGCATCATTTACGCAAAGCAATGCACCTCAAATCGATCCATACATTACGGGAACATCTCAGTAATTACGGAAACAAAGCGCTATACATTTCTCAGCTCCTAGCCTTCCTCGCCCTTGCAGATATTGATGCCTGAAGTTCTAAGTTAACGACCCTCACGAAAAGTTTCCGCTCTGTCTCCTTCACGATTTCCTTGTCTTGCTTTAGATCTGTCATCGTTTTGCTTAACCTGAGGGCGAATGACCGGAGTTCTTCGGACCCCTGTTCCGATCTGAATGATGCCCTAGAAGCCGCCGTCTTGCGCCGGATAGGGCGAACTATAATGATCCTTTAGTAAGACATAAGCTAAAACAATGGACAACATGTCGACCTTTAGGTGTTACCAAAGACTTCAGCTTTCCTTTCCGTTCGAGAGCACTGGTTACTGGTCCAGCATCATGGGGTTTTTCTCTCGATCTTGTAGTGATGACAACTTCCGGTTTTGGTCTCTTTCTTGTTGCGGTGCTGGCCTTTTGTGTGTTGGCGTGGGGTTCGGCAGGTCCTTCCTGGATGTTCCGATTTCCTCGGCTGGACTAAGTACCGCCTTAGAGAGCTGAGCAAGCTGGTCCGGGTCAAGTTCCCATGTTGGATCCGCGCCCATAGCTTTGAGAATCGGGTCTGATTCTGGATCCCATGCGGGTGGTGGCTGTTGGGATAAGTCCCTCGTGAGAACATCTTGCTGTTCGCAATTAGCGGGAGTGACAGCGGAAGAGGGGGAAACAGCTGGGAGAGGAAGTGAGGGACGGGGTTAGGCGAACTCTTAGGATGTACCTTGTTGCGCATTCTTTCTCCAGCGGGTTTTTGGCCTTGGCTGTGGCTTCTGTCTCAGCGCAGGAGCTGCAGCGACGTTACCCGGGTCGACAGCTCGAGTGGATACTGATTTGGATGCCTGTGTGGTTGGGGTTGCTTGTACCATGCCATGGATAATTTCTGAAGGGATTGAAGAGGGGTGATGGAGGGGCGTGTGATCATCTGAAGACATACCTGTGTGCGTCAGATCTGAGCTCGGCCTGGATATTTCAATTGCCTGGGAAGCCTGCTCTGTCGGAAGGGGCACTTCCAATATCCATCATCAGTATTTCTGCTTTTCAGCGAAATAGCTCTCTACTTACTTACTTCTGTCACAGATTCATATACCTTTTCGGAGAACCTCAAAGAGACTGGATGTGTTCATGAAAGTCATGAAACTGACCGAAACAGCTCACTCACCATTTGTTGGTAGCTCTTCCCACCGCAAATTGTCCCCCTTGGGCTCAGGGAGTTCCGTAGGTGCATCCACGTAGCCAGGATCGTTGTCTAGAGAATCGTTGGTGCGCACCTCGTCAAAGCACAGTGTGTCCCACTTCATGCCAGCTTTGTAGTGATGTTTGAGCATCCGCGTGAGGCTTCCGAGAAGCCTACGATGTGGTGATGTTTCACTCGCATGTGTAAAGTTCACAAACTGAGGAGATGAATGTCATACTTTTGAATCGATTAGTAGTGGGTTGAAATTTCTTACTACCTCACGTGCAAGGTTGTCACGCATCCATTCTTGCCAGACTTCTTTTGGTTGAATGATGTTTGGAATGATTTGAAGCGCTGCGTTGACGCGGGCAGTGGTGATTAGTACCTGTGGTTCGATTGCGTTCATGGAGGTATTACGTTGTTGTGGCGTCAAATGGCGCACACGTGATATGATCACGTGACCAAGATTAGTCACGAAGTGCATTCCTCCTCCAAGCGGCAGCTTCCCCATACCCAGGGTTCCCACGCAATCGGTCTGTGCGAACGCAGATCGGTCCCACATCCGAGGAACGATTGGACCGATGGAGGACGTCAGGGAGTTGAACTTTCCGAACGTCCGAACGTCCGAACAGTCCGAACACGCATCGGAGCGGAGCTTTGTCAAGGCCAGTAATATCCTCGCAACGACAGGTCAGCGCTAGCCAGCGTCGGGGCCCACCAGTGACAATGATATCGACCATGATGACCTCCACCCCTTTCACTCCATTCAGAAGTGGGGCCCCTAACCTCGCCCTCTCTATGTTGTCGATGATACTGGTTATCGACAACACCACGACGACGACGGTGCCGACGCGTGCCAAACACGGACAGGGGCACAACCGCACCATCACTGGTCACCTGCGGCAGCGACGATGACACGGCAAGGGCGATGCCGGTCGGTGCACAGCTGCAGACGCGTCGAGGATGCAGTCACGACCGTGACATGGAGCGAGAGGACGGCGACGACGATAACGTGTACAGGCCGCACCCACACCGCCGCTACAGCCTGGAGGACACGACGACAATGATGCCGTGTCCTCAATGCCCAGAGCCATCAACGACACCACGACGACAGTGCCGACACCTTTACAACAGGGACGAGGGTGGGGACACAACGATAACGATAACGACTACAGCGCAACGAAGAAGACGCCACGAGGGGAACGCGACGATGACTCTTGCCCCCCTCGCAGCTGTTGCCTGACCTTACGCAAGGACGAGGCGGCGTTGCAACGCGCGCAAGGACGACAGCGTCACATCAATGCCAGGCCCTTGCCATCACCCCCCTCTCAGTCCTGAGTCGATGCGTTACGACGCGTGCAACGACGACGATGACGGCGCCACGTCGACGCCGCGCCCTTGCTACCACCACCCTCCAGTCGGCGCGTTGCGACATGCGCGACGATGATGACGCGCCCCCCATGCCATGATTAGGGCTTATCAAGGGTATGGGCAACCTGCGCGGGTAAGGGTACTGGTGGGTACGGGTACCCATGTAGCGTAGCCAAAGCCTCATCTGCGCATCGCCCTCGCCTTCACCTCACCTCGTTCGTCCCACGACGACGCGGCTGTCGTCACAATTTGTCGCCCTCGTCGCCTCGGCCTCGCCTTACCTCGCCCATCGCGATTCGCTTGCCTGCTGCCTTCACCTCGTCTGACGACAACGATAGCGACAATGCGACAACTGTGTTTGGAGTTGTCGCCTCGTCGTTGTCGTCGTTGCCGCGAGCGTCTTTCGCCGTTATCGCCCTCGCCCTTTGCCATGTCGCAACGACAGCGTCGACTCGATGTCATTTGTGATGCGCCGGTATCGTCGTGGCGTCATCGTTGTCGCGACTTATCGCCTTGGCCCCACCCTTCCCTCACCATCTGCCCTCGTCTTGTCTGACGACAACGACGATGACGACAGCGCGGTTCTCACATTGTCGTCATTGCCGCCGCCGTTCGCTCTCATTGCTCTCGTTGCTCGACGCTTTCGCCCTCGCCTCACCTCCCCCCCGTCGTCCTTTCCTCGCCTTGGCTACCTTGTCCTCTGCCCTCATCTCGCCTGAAGACGACAACAACAACACGCAGTCGTCGCGTCATCATCCTCGCTGCCCTCACCCCTCTCGTGTTGGGTGCCGCTGAGGCAAGGCGAGGGCATAGGTGAAGACAATAATGCACAACCATGATAGCACAATTGTCGTATCGTTATCGCCATCGTTGGGTGATCAGATGAGACAGAGGGCGAGGGAAGGGCAGCATGACGGATGGAAGGGCGAGTGACGAGGGCAAGGCCAAGGTGATAACGACAACGATGCGAAAACTGGCATGCTATCATGGTTGTCGCGTCATCCCCGCTGTCGTCAGGCGAGGGCGAGGGAAGGGCCGCCAACACGATGGATGCAAGGGGGAGGCAAAGGCGACAATGACGACAACACGAGAACGGCGCTATCGCGGTTTTCGCGTTGTCATCGCTGTCGTCAGACGAGGCAGAGGGCAAGGGCGAGGCCCACCCATTGGGGGTGTTGATATAGCACCTGGTCGACGTCGACAGCATCATTATTGTCATCGTCATGCCTTGGTGGTGTGATTTCCCA
>JBBPOH010000828.1:0-10021 GCA_038091335.1 Phylloporus arenicola | reverse complement strand
TAAAGTCCATGTCAGGTGCGGACGTTTGGGACAACTTGAAGTTTGGGATTCATGTGCGTCCGCTGCTGTCTTGGTCCGACGGCGATGAGATCAGCGACAAAACTTTATGTGTGGCGGGTCAGACCGGTCAAGTCTCAGCCCAGTCTCATCCAATCGCCGGCACTTGGCACTTAGCTATCAATCAATCTGACAGTGATGGGATCGGGCGCCATAAGTCTGCCCGCTCAGGTTGACACGGATGCCCGATGTGTGGGTGATTCGGGCGACGATGTCGCCCTCTTCGTTTAGATACATCCCAAATTTGTATACTAAATGTTCGCCCAAATTTCAAGTTTGGACCCACGCGCGCACTCGGACCAAACTTAAAGATTCAGCAGCGGACGCACGTGAATCCCAAACTTCAAGTTGTCGCAAACATCTGCAAAGCCGTCGAAATGGATGGCGCGTTTCAATGTTGTCTCGTAAGTGAGCAAGCCTTCCTAGTAGTATGCGACGCTTAGATAGCCACTTCCTTTTTTTGGCAACAGAAAGTGTAGCCTTTGGGCTCGCTAAGGCCACGCCAGATTCTAGATGAACGTCCGCATCTGACACGGACTTTAAGTCTGTCTTCACGTTCGGAACACGTCTGCACGCGCGCACGCACTTGAAGATTCGGCATACATCTGGAACTCGGAACCAACTTGAATTTTCGTCTACGCCCAAACGGTAAACTCGTGATTCACATCGGGACTAACGTTTAGGTCTGTCCTAAATATTGCAAACGCCGTTGTGTGTCCAGTAAACAAGGGTAAACTCAAATCGAAGTGGAACACAGGCGAAAGCGGTCTAACGTTTTAGATCTAGCTGTAACAAGCCTTCACAGATTCATATTCATACAGGTAACGTGCACATCAACTTACACACGTAGCAAACGTACAACAGTCTCCATCCCTATTCTTACACGGTCACGACACAAGGCTACGCAACTCGGACGTCCCGACTGTCCTGCACAAGCTAGATCAATCGTCAACAACTCCTTTTGTACGCACCCCAAACACGCGAACATCGCACCTGGCATCACTTCCGTTCCGCAATCACCAATTTGACAGTCTTGACTTCGAACCCACGGAAATCTAAATCCACATGGAACCACGAGACAGCATCACTCTCATGAGCCCCGATGTCGGAATCAGGCACCAGCGACAATGTCGTCTTGTGGTCCTCGAGCAGGTTCGTCAAGTAAGCATCAACGACCTGGACACGCGCAGAAATACGGAGCTGGGCGCGTCCGTGTCCACCGTAGGCTTCGTATAGTCTTAGGACGACTGTCTTGCCAGAACTCTTGGACTCAAAGTCGTCCTCGCCTCGTTTAACTGTTTCTAGGAAGACATTGGGCGAACCGTCCAGCCTGAAGGGGGTTGTGATAACGGTTGAATCGAGACTAGCACCCTGAGCCACGGCTCTCACTGTGGGTAAACATGACTATGTTAGACAGCTCACTCAAAAACCCTATCTTTACTCACGATGGATCGGAGAGTTAAAAATGTAGGCCGCCCTTGGCACGTCAGATTCCAAGAAGGAACCCGCATGTGGCAGAACTCCCCATGAAAATTCATGTTTCCCTATACGTTCGTTAAGGAAAACGTGAGTTCCCCTATACAGCGACGGGATGGAAACGACCTACCTTGATCCTGCTCGGCATCAGGAGCCGTTGCTGCCCTGAGCAGGGAAAGACGAAGGACATTTCCTTGGCACGAATACCCGTACTTGGACTCGGACAAAATTGCGACCCCATACCCGTACTCGCTGAAGTCAGCGAACTAGGAAACGCTGTAAGCCATAGCTACACGCAGACGAGTCAGCATTGCACCTTGTGACCACAGACTTCGAATTTGGCTGCATCGTGTGTCGTGTTTTTGTGAGTTGGTCGTTGGATCCATCCGAACTGAGTTTCGTATGTAGCAACCGTATTGTTGATATCGAGTGGCAATTCGACTGCCATAAATGTCGATGAAGGCCATGGAAACGTGACCGTCAAGTACTTACACTTCAAGACTTTATGCCTTTCACGCCAATCTACGACAGCATCAAAGGTGAAAAGTGGCCGGGAATTCTGCTCTTTGGTGACTTTGGGAAGGGTATTACGTGCATGTCAAAATATACATGCTGGACTTGCTTACTCGGGAAGGCATCCAGAGAGATCTATTCAACACCAATTATTTGGATGGAGGGAATGTAAAATGTAAATACTAACGGTGATGTCAATGGTGCTCTTTCCATACTTGACTTGTGTTTGCACAGCAGCCCTTAGGGTTCCTTCAGCGATGACGCGAACACCGGAAAACTCCAGGGGTGTCGGCGTCTCGAGGTGGTGGATCTCGACATCTTTAAACAAACAAACTGTTCGAGCAGAGTATGAAGGGGCGGCACACTCCGAAACGCACCCCATGCATCCCAGTAGTTGGGTCGATCCTCAAAAATTACTAGCCCACCAGTGGTGCCTTTGGGCAGTAATTCTCGTTTGAGCTTCACATCGTACAAACTTGTAATGCGTCCCTGCGAGATTGTCAACTGTACACTTGAATTCCTCAGAATAAAATGATCTGAGCCATTGGTGTATGCTTAGGAAATGTGTCATCAAATTGCAAACTTGCTAAGTTGAAGCATACTTGCCAGATACGGATCCGTGATCAGTGGATACAACCGCTGGCTTAGCGAGTATCTCATTTTCTTGGAATTCGAGTAATGCAAACCCGTATTTTCCATCCACAGTTGACTGTAGCGGCCTCGGAACCAGATTCTGGCCAGCTCCAGTAAGGGGTATCTTGACGATATCACGACGAGCAAAGGATGTTGTATTGATCGCTATGATGTCGAATGGTTGCGAAACCGAACGATTCTCGGACAGCGGCGCAGAGTCAGAGAGGAGGACACCAAGAGCATTGTCGAGGATGATGTGACAGTCCTCGCGCACCTCGGAATACAGTTTCTCAGCGTCGATGTATACCATCCCGCTGGCAAATAGTTAGTTATGTACCTTATGCCCCCTTTAAAGGCACTTACATCGAAGATCCGGGAAGTACTGGCGTCGACAAGAAATCAGTTCATTAAGCTATTGCATTTCGTCAGACATACCGTCATGGACTGTGCAAGTGATGAGCTCCGGAACGATAGAAAAAGTTGACTGTACTAACATTGATTCAAGAGCACTTTCTCCCAACAATCATCGATTGCCGCCTTGGGGTATACATAGTTGCTCCGTTGAAACTTGAAGAGCGTCGCGAGAGTGGCGAGATACTTGTGGAATCTTGTCAACTCAGGCGTGGAAGGAAAGCGAATGCTTCATACCTCGACATCGCGCAACAAGATCTCACTCTTCCTGTTTCCCTTTTTGATAGAACCTTGTGGCTCAACATTACGATCAAGTCGCCCAGACTAAATCAACTTTCACACTTACCGTGCGAAGTATATGTGCCGCGGTGGAACTGATGAAACGATTCAATAACTCGACGGTTCGTATATAAGAGAGTATACCTCGAGATACAATTCTCCGCGCCTTTTATTAATGAGTAGGACGTCATCAAGGGGATAGAAAAAGACGCACCAGACTGGAAGAGTTTCACCTCCCTTTGTCTCTCGTTCTATGTTCTCAAAAAACTGTTCCACGGTGCTCCCCATGCTCACAGGGGGAAGGTCGCGGTGATTATTGTTTACCGCGCGAATTCGGCGGAGCTATCCAAGTGTCAAGAAAGGTGCAAAGGTTCAAGAGCGAGCGTACATTCTCAAGCATTTTGGGAAGGGCGCCCCCACCACCGTCACCATTTCCGAACACGAGAAGGGCGGAATCATTCGACTCAAGATTCTGTCAAGATTTGTTAGCAGTAATCACTAACTTGTAGTATAACTTACCTTGTGGTTTGAGATGCCTTTGTTCACATCTCCAACAGATGCTTGTGCTGTATAAGTGTCTAACAAGTGATGAAACGAATACGGACATCTAGCGTAGCTACAAGAGAGCTCTTACCAACAGGGGTCATGTGACACAATACTTGGGTGCCATCAATGCCCACCCAGTTGAAAGTTGAGTGAGGGAAGGCATTTCTGCGTACGTTGATTCATTGTTCAGCCTAGTAATCCAGATGACATACATGTTGTTCCTGATGAGACAACCATCTGAGTACGAGCAATTCTGAGACTCACACAAACCAACGACGAGGCTTACCAAGAGAGCTTTTGCGTGAAGAAATACTTCATCCCGGAATCTCTGATCAACTGGGGATATGCGGCAGTCAACCCAAACGAATCAGGTAGCCAAGCCGTCTCGCATCGTTGACCGAACCGAGACTCGAAATATCGCTGACCGTACACAAACTGTCGAACGAGTGCCTCCCCCGACGGCATGTTTCCATCATTTTCAACCCACGCACCACCAATAGTATGAAATTGCCCAGAAGCGACCTTCTCTTGAATTTTCTTAAAAAGGGGCGGATATTGCTAGATTGCGTCCCATGTTTAGCCGCCTTGTCTACGCAAACTTGGGACAAAATACCTGTTCCAACCACTTGAATTGTTGAGCTTGGGAGCAAGCGAATCTGTGTTCTGGATAACGTTCCATAAGATTGACTTGGGTTGACCATGACCTTGCGGTCTTCTGCATTGTGACTCTGTAGGGCCACAACCAGGCTGTATCCTGTGTGGCACATTAGCGGATCTTCAAAAAATGAGTCGATATCCCACAATGTGGCAGTATGAGATGCCGATGATCTGGGCCTTGTCCGGGCCTTCTTGATAAATGTCGGCGCCTTTTGCTTGCCAACCCTTTCCAAAGACATCTTCTGCGATGTTTCGCATTTGTTTGATGTTCTCTGGATCACCTGTCTTGAAGGCATTCATGATTGCATTCGCTGTAACTAGTGCCTTGTTTTGTAGCGAGCTGTTTCCAGGCAGCGTGTCGGAGATCTCTTTCAATGTATTGAAGTCCCACATGAGGTCCCCTGTAAAAGATGATCATGCTAGTCTTTAAACGTTGTCCTTGGACATACATGCATCTTGGTTAGGCACCACTATATCAGCGGACGCCAAGTTGAAGTACCTGTTCATCTAGAATCGATAGATAAATGCAAAACGTGGAATGAACACATTCTCTCACGTCTGGGGGTGCAATGGTATCGCCGTTCCATGGCAATCCAAACATGCCATTACAACTGGATTCAATCACTATCTCGTAAGAACCTCGGTGGACAGCTTCACGGGGGATAATGTGCTCTACACGACGGTCGCCACCACTGCCACCAGTGATCCCTGTAAACACTTGATGAGCAGAAAAGACAAGGGATTGGTGTTCAATATCCACCTTGTAACGGCAAACCCTCTGGAGTGAATACCATGGCTTCACATCCAGGATCGAACTCAACTAGCAGCTGATTAGAATGATTTTTCAAGAGCGAGACATGAACGCACACTGAACGCGTTCGTATTGCTTCCAGTCGGACGGAATCGTGATCTTGACCTTCCACCAGTGATTCGTCTGGGAAGCAAACGATATCAGCCATGTCCCTTTAGAACGATGGCGCTTTAAGTTCGTACCCCTTATTATTTGGTTAGACACGGGCCATGAAGCGTTGACTACATCAGAGGCTCACATGATGGCCCAAACGAGTCGCCTTTCTTTGCCGGTTTGAACGATTGTTGGATCGCTTCCTCGAATAGAGGTTTCGACAGACCGGGGGCACTCCAGACTTGCAGGTCCACGTAATTGGGTCCATCGAGTCTGTGTTTAAAAAGCACGGAAGAGAGATTGACATCTTCGAAATGACCACCAAGGAATGTCGAGAGCCGGCTTTGGGTCAGGCTCTTGATCCACTTGCCCCCGGATCCGTAGTTGAGCTGAGGGTAATCACCACAACTAGCGTGGTTATGGGCCATTGAGTATTGGAGATGCCCTTGATCGGACTCGATGATGGTCTGTGCGTATGGAGAAGACGACGTAGTAACTACTTATATCCCAGTGCTTATTTGGTAGCACGTGTCTCCCCACGACCGTTGGGTTAGCAACCGACTTTCAATGGTTCAGGCTCGCTCTCGCCGTCAACCTCCAACCCTACTCAAAGCCTGCGCGAGGTCTACTATGCTGGCGTTGTGAGCTGATTCACAAGGGTTATCAGCAAAGTGACTCAGAACACCGTTTCACAGCCTGCCAACATTCCCATGCCAGGTGCTTATCTAGGTCGTTCTCGGACAAACTCGGTATCAACTTTGCGTCCATCCTATGTTTGGGACATGTGGAGCAGGAACCAACATCTTTGGACCCACAGCCAAGGTTGTATAAATGGCCATCAGTCTTGCCTATCGGCTCAGAATTCCCCATCATTCCCATCAGCTAACAACTTGGATTCAACTCATACCTTTCTACGAAAATGTCCATCGTCCTAGAGGTGGACAATCCTGATGTCGATATTGACTTGGCCTCTGTCAAGCACGCGGACGATTCATTCATGGTTCTTCACGACCATTTGGATGAAACAAACCCTGAGGACGACTCCGAGTCTGCGTTGGAGGAGTTGCAGTCGGCATCCTCCGATTCATCATACCTGAATATCGATATCGACGACGACATTGACAATGACGAAATTGATGCCACCGAATCTGTGGATCTCAACGAGCAACAGTCAGACAGAGACCTAGAAGAAGTAAGTATTGGCGTGGGGCTGGTGATCATGAAGTAATTTGTCTATAGGTTGACGACGATTCTACGGAACAATCGCACTCCGACGAGGATATCTGTGCTTCCATCCCAGGAATGTATCGCATCCTCGACCTAATTAGTGAGCGTGGTACCAGCGGTCTAGGTATGACTGCACAACGGCATAATGGCTCAGAGTTACTCTTACACCCGCACAGTCGATAAGACCATTATTGCCCAGGATTCTCTCAGGCGTTTCCTAAACGAGATCTCGCCTGGTGCTTATTCGTCTTTGACAAAAGTTGACTTCAAAGCTCTCGACAAGTTTCAAGTCAAACCCCTTGGAGTTTACGGAAGCAAGGACGAGATCGTTCGCTTCTTACTCTCCGTCGCTATCATTGATGATAGCACGTACGTCACATTTAGCCTGCCGTTCAGTACCTGTCGCTGACCTTTTGGCAGTGCGCCTAAGTTAACCGATTCTTCAGAGAGAAGGTCTGCTCTCCGTTCTGGCCTATATATCTGCCACGCTCCGGGCTCTGTCGGTGCAGTGGAGAAGATGTATGTCATTTACTGGCCAGAGGATTCAACATGGGACGATGATGCTTCCCCACCCGTCCGCCGAAATCGTGTTACCTTCATGAGGTGAAGTCATCCTGGAACGTGATTTGGATTGTAAACCCTTATCGAGTATTACCTTCTCAGGTATCTCACGAAAATTTGTGACCAAGTTATCGCCCTGATCTCCACAGATCATGCAAAATCCATAGTTTGGAGTGATCCAGTCAGCGATGACCAACTTTCTCAATCCGACGAAGACGACACAGATCGATTGTTCACCTTTGAGGTTGCGAAAACGAAAGAGCAAGAAGAGGGCGTTTCCGTGCGCCAGGGATTTGAGGTATGTGACCTTGTGACCTTTCATCTGACTATTAGTAAATCACTCGGTTTGTTAGTGCTCTTCGGATGACCTTATCGTCGCCGATATACACCCAGAGTGCAATGTGGACCCTGGGCTACTCAAGCCACGCCTACTCTTCGGCGAAACGAGACAAGGATTTTTAACTGCAAAATATGTGCCGGTTAAGCGCTCCATCAAGCATCTTAACTCGTTCAAGATCAGCGCGTTCCTGCTCCAAGATGCTTTGTATGTATTTGAAAACGCATATTTATTCACACATTTCTGACTGGTCGAAGGTTGAAAGAGCACCTGCATATATCGGAGACCATTAGCCCCAAGTCACTCAATCACCTCATCCGATTAGGACTCGGAAAGCGTTTCCCTGAAGAATGTAGTGTTTGGACGAAGGAAGTAAATGCTATTAAATCGGCGTACCTGAAAGATGTGAGGGCGCAACAAAAGAAGGCTGAGAATGGATTAAGCGAGGCGAGAGCACAGACGGAATCAATCATCCGATTTGCGGTTGTCAATGCCATATTTTCTCGCTATCCGTTCGTTGTCGTTTTGTCATTCTCCTGTCCTATTCACACCGAGATTTTATAGCACGCTCGATCGTAACCGGTGCTTCACCTCTGTTCCGGTACTCACCCTGGATGAAGAATTGAGACTGAACGGTGAGTCATTACACAGGGGGTATTGAATTCACCTTTATGGTGCCCTCTAGAATGCTATTCCAATCTAACAACGATTCACCCACGTATCGCGGAGAGTTTTAGTGATGAACTTCGCAGGACCAATTGCAAGAATATCTCCGAGGAAGGTTTCAGAAAATCAAAGGAAAAGATTCTCCTCGTCCTCTATTTATCGCGCACCCTCGTGGGGAAAACAGAGGCTCAGCTCAATACACTCGTTGGATCAGTTTTCAACGACAACAAGCGGCAGTTGCAGACTAACCTAGCGACTATTCTTCATGGGATTGCGACGCCAACGGACCGACTACCCAAGCCGACGACAGCTGAGATGAAAAGTGCCGAAAAAATGCTCAGGGAAGGCGGCAATGAACCTTCTCTCATTAACGACCTGGACTTCATCGCAGACCTTGAAGGTCTCTCATCTACTATGCCTGTACTGCAGGAAGCAATAAAGATTGCAAGGGATCAAGCCCAGAAATACCTTGGGAACATCGTGGAGAAGCTCTGTCGCGCTCTCTTAACTTCTACCCATAAAATACAGCTGGAGGATACAGAAGCACAGCTGAAGCTCGAAGCGGAACGCCAAAGCGAACAAGACCGTCGCGATGTAAATCGTTCTCTTGTTCAAAAGTTGGATACTCTTTCAGAGTCGTGTGATTCTCTGTGAGGTTTCTCTGAAATGTCTGTAAGATTACTCTAATTAATCGAATCCAAAGGCACACTCTGCATCTCAGGTCTGTCGTACAATGCAGGAGCTTTAGCCACCGTGACAAATGTATGTATGGTTTACCGGGTTAGCTTCCTTAGCTAACAAAGAGTTCCAGATCCACAGAGCTTCGACATTACAGGACATCGAGAGACGTTGAAGGAAGCCTCACTGTTGTTCACCATTCACCTCATGCACCTGACGACGCACGACCAACATGACATTCAGCTGGATCCTACTAAGATACCTAATCCGCGTTTCAAGGAGTCATATTCATTTCAGCTGCCATTGGGGTTCTCGATATGGTGAGGATGAGACTTCGTTATCTATCATGCATGGGTTGATCAGATTTCAGCCATTCGCAGCTCCTTGAAGGCGACAGGTTGTTGCTGGTATTGATCGGCCGAAACGGTAACCTCCACCTGTACTTGGACCATCTCAATAGCATCGAAAATTCCATTGGACGAGAGCGTGGCAAGATGCTTCATCGAGATAAAATCGGCGAGGAGTTCCTGTTGGCTTTCGACGAATCTCAAGCTATGCTTGCTCTGATATCCTGTGAGAAGGTACGCGGCCGAGAACTGAGTGTTAGGTCAATGTTAAGGTGCCCCCAGTTACAGCTACATGTCTTTGTTTATGATGACAGTCGAGGGTTTACTGCCTCCGGCATTGCCATTAATCTTAATCCATGGTATGGTGAAGGGACGACGATCAAGAAAGCGTGTTTCACCTCAGGAAGCGAGGAACTTCTACTTGTCGACTCTCAAGCTATTGCCCGTGTATTCTCACTCACCACCATGCAATTCCGGTAGGTACTATGGAGGGTCAAAAATTTGCTATGATGACCTTGGCAAATTTTCAGGCCAGCTTCTTTGGACCTCCATTACGTTCCAATCGAGGTTGTTTCCTCTCCAGACGGTTCATGCTTCTTGATCGTTATCTCGGATGGCTTTTCTACTAGCATAATTGCTCATCATTGGAGCACTTTTGGATCCACTGATGGCGTACCACTACCTATCACAGATTGGGCATGTGACAGCAGCATTGTCATCAGCTCGCTC
>JBBPOH010000827.1:0-10022 GCA_038091335.1 Phylloporus arenicola | reverse complement strand
CAAGCATTTCATGCCGGGGCCATTCGCTTAAGAGAGTTCACGTAAGGCGAGCAACCCGACGCCGGGACCCTTTAATAGAACTTTGCAATGATGTCATTCGAGAGTCTGCTCGATGAGTCGGCTATGAGTCTAGCTCTGTTATCGAGCCTTCGTCCTCGTCCAACTTGATGATCTGGCGGCCTCATCCTGTGGGTTACCTCGTGCGCAGCAGCCTAACAACGGTCGATCCGCTACTTGGATCTCTGGGCTGGCTGTGTGAATCGTTCTGTCGCAAGGGGTATGAATAGAGTATGTGCGTTGCAGTGTCTCAGCGCTCAACAGCCGTCGACGAGAGTGTCGTACGTAATTCCGAGGTAGGCACAAGGGGGAAATCTGCCCATTGTGTGAGTATGCCACGAGCTCAGGAACGCATCCTGATAAGTGTGCGTATCCACTCACTTTGGTTCTTTGTATCACCAGGAACCCGCCTCCACGGCCCGCAGCCAACGGTAGAATGTGAGAAGCAGTGCGGAAACCAATCCCCTTTTTGATCCTACATTCGGAAAATTGGTATATGCGCGGAACATGCCCCCATTTCGACGTGAGAACATCGTCCCGTTCCGAGTTTGCTCAAAAGGCCGGTTTATGCTGCCATGGATTTCCACAGTACCCCCCTCGAGTCCTCACGCCTTTTCAACACTCCCGATCATGCAGTTTTCTGTTATTCTTGTCGCTCTTGCCGCTGCCGCTGCCGTCGTTGCTGCCCCAGTGCGTCCTCGTTTTTCTATCGCCTCGAGTTCGGTAGACTGACCCCAATACTCTTCTAGGCACCTGTAGAAGACGTACGTCTCGACATGATAGCGCTGATGAGCCCATCTCTCATGTTTCCATTATAGCGTAACTCGGGCAGTACTTCAGAGCCCTTTTGGAAGCGTAGCTCGTCTGGTACGGCGTGACGCGAGCTCGAGCCCAAACGTGAAAAAATAAATACCCTAGACATGTTTATTGTGAGCACTAGTATCCCCGACCGTATCGTCCTCGCTTACGGTTTTTTGTTTTCAGATGCTCCTACTTTAGGACGGCTCGGCGCTCTTCTCGCATCCACTACAATGTTTTTTTTTCTGGTGTCGTTCGTCAGGTACAGCGTGTACTATGCCAATCAGTTTGATGGCCGATGTAGTTGTGTTCGGGTCTGGAACCTCATTGCTTAGTCTATATCGTGGAATCAAAAACCTTTTTTTCTTTACCTGGAAGATCCGATGCGCGGCCACTCATTGTCGAGACCGCGTCTGGACATGCGAATCTCAAAAAAGAGGGCATCGAAAACGACAAAGACCCTAGCTATTATCTCATGGCTGGACCGTTGAATATTGTGCCTGAGTCTCCCAACGGGTGAGAAATCGAGTCCATGTGATAAGTAGAGGCAGTCTAGACCCGTTCACGTACGTATCACGCCTGATTTTTCCTGGTGACCTTCGCGATGCTCTGCCCAAAGCCATTAGGACAGCCTATCAGCGTATCAGAAAAGGAACCGGACCAACATCATGGATCGCCATCGATAAACAACGCGCATCAGCCCGAGGTCACGCTGACCGTGCCTTGCGAAGTTGGGATCTCATCCAAGCCACGCATGTTTTTCATTAAAACTTGCGACACAGCCCATGGTAAGCAACGCCCTGCAGATAAGTGTTCACAGTTGGCCAAGAATGACTTCTGGCCGCCTGAATATAAAACGGGTACGGGAACTGGAATAGAAAGAAAAATGAATTGGCTCTCCGATCGTCTGCACTGCGCCCGCACCTCGTGGTTGAGCCGTCTGGTAGCAGCTGCATAGTGTTTTATAATGATTGAACGCCACGCCAAACTTGATTCACCTCTCCAGGCAACAGGCAGAGAAACTCGGGGGCAATAGTTTCGAGTCCGGATTGAAATATGAAGTGAGGATGGCATTGGTCTGCTGGCACTCGTTCACTGTGTCAGAGCCAGTGAATGCGCTGATATCTGAAAAATATATCATCTGTTCTATCAGGACGCGTTCAAAAGTGAAGCTTGTGAAGACTCGAGTGGTGGCGTTCGGCAAATGAAACAGCCTCGGCGGCTGAAGCAAGCCTTCCCAAGTTCCAATGGCATAACTACGAAGTTGAATGCCATGTATGTCGCGCATCTGTCTCAGTGAACTGCCAAGTTGTCGCTGACTACGTACGAGATCACCATCCGTTGTGAAGTTGGGTTACTCATGTCTTGTTGCATAGCTCGCTCCCAATGGTTATGCCAAACATGTTCCGTTGCCCCACAGAACCCACTGTCTGGCATATGCTTATAGCGCTCCTTCTTGGCAATACCGCAACCCTCCTTTGTCCGCGAAGGACGGAGATGGACCATGCGGTGGGCTCCACATCGTGGCACACGCCACCTTATTCAATGCACAACGTTACCTTGCTTGAAACAAAGTGCAGTGTCAAGCATATCAAGTGACTCTTTCTGAGTCGTTCAGCTGCCCGGTTTGAGATGACCACAACCTCACCTTGGCGACACGCACGAACCCTTGCTACAGGTCCCAATTACGAGGCGCGGTGCCGACTTGAAATCTTGCCCTGCGTCACTTCCTCGTATACTCTTTGACCAGTCAACTCTGCGTACCCGTTTTTCCAATCAATTCCAGATTTCACAGAAACAACAGGTCATTGAGCATGATCGTGGACACAAGACAATCGACTTGATGCAGAGGGCAATGGACAATGACCCGAGCACATTGACCGAAAGGTACAGTAAAGCATGATTGTGTCCTAGACGCGCCTCGTCAGAGCCCTACCGAATTGTATCATGCAGTAGCAAAACAGGCATGAAGTAACACCAAGAAGAAGACTCCCGTGTCGCATATCAACTGGACGATCATGCAGTGATAGTCGTCAATGGAGATTTGCACCAAGGAAACTCGGGGAAGTCCTGTATTGCGCTAAGGCTCTTAGACCTGACATGCTAACAGAGGGTGCGAACATGCGACATAGCCCAGTATGGCATCAAGGCTTATGATCCTGGACGAACGGCTGGAACAGCCAACACGCCATCTCCAAAAGGACTGTACGTCGGTAGAGGTCACCAGTTCTTTCCTGCTCATTGATATATAGAGCGCTAGCGTGTAGAGGGGTTGCTCGGTTGCTCGGTCGCTCGATAGAAAAAGGCAGTTTCGGTTTGCCAGGAGATCATTAAAAGTTCCCGAGGTCAAAGACGCGCCAGCCAATCGCATGCACGGAATCGTGAGAATGCCGCCATCCGCATAATGGCTGATATAAATATGTCATGGTACTTCAAACACTGAACGCAATCGCCCACCTACTTATCAAATGCGTGGTCCAGTCGTTGGTGCGCCTCTCAAAAATGGAGGCTGGACGTTGGGCCCACCAGCATTGGATATAGCACACAACGATATCAAGGTAAGGAATAATTTAATGGAAAACGTTGCCTGAAGGCCGCGGTGTTGCAACGGCCTACAATGTCGATTGTGTTTTAGGTGCATCAGCTGCTACTTACTTGGTTGGCAACCTCAATATTCTCTCAATGCATTTTGCCGAAGTACATGCAGTTGTTCCGCAATCACCAACACTCATTTGGCGTTCTTTCCCAGCAAGCCTATCATTCCACAGTAAGTAGACTAGTGATTGGAGCTTTATACCCTCGATCCTCACCGGGTCTCCGTTCACAAGGTGGAGGGTTTGGCCCCGATGACTGGTTACCATCCCCATGGCTCTGAACCGCCCAACACCTGTTTCATCTCTTCCTGCAGCCAGCGTTGTTTGATCCCCCATCAACGATCAATCCAATTTCATTGACCCTGCTGATTGCCTTTGATTGCCATGGCTCAATTGTCAATTTTGGTTTCATCAGCGCGAGGAAGAATTCTGCCGCACGCACATGCTCTTCTGCTGGGATATTTAAGCAGCCCGGCTGGCATGTTTCTGGACAGCAACTATTCGCAATGATCTCTTGGTTCGCACTACTTGCAGTGCTCCTTCCCTTCGTTTCTGCTTTCCGTCACCTTCATCCTCGTGCTTCCACAACATGTGAACAGTGGGGTGTATTCGCCGCATGGCCATATTCGCTGATGAATAATCTCTGGGGATCCTCCAAACAAGAAGGTTGGCAGTGCGTTACCCTCGATTCCGTCAACGACAACATCGCCAAGTGGTCAACAACCTACTCATGGAGTGAATCTTCTGTCATGAGCTTCGCCGATATCCAGCTCGACGAGGGGCTCAACAAACAGCTCAGTGCGATCTCCTCCATGCCCGTGTGTTTTCTCTTGTCGTCTTTCTCTGCTTTCGACTGAGGGCGATTTCATAGTCGGCATGGGCGTGGACTCAGAGCAGTGACAGCGTCGTGGCTGATGTTGCATATGATTTATTCACTTCAGACACCCCGGGCGGTTACAACTCAGCCGAGGTCATGATATGGCTCGCTAACTTAAATTCGGGGCCAATCAGCCACAATTACGACGAAAGTGGTCATGCTATTCCTATCGCGGAAAATTTCGATATCAACGGATACCAGTGGTGAGTGTTCTGCGAGATGGTTTCTGAAGTGAGTTCGAGCGGGATACATCACAGGAACCTGTACTCTGGCTTCAACGGTTACAATGTTGTTTACTCGTTCCTCCTCACTAACGGGAACATTTCAAATTGGTCTGGTGACATTCTCCCTTTCCTCCACGTAAGCATCTACTTGGCTGTCTCGCACGTTTTCCTTCTGATATTTTCACGTAGTACCTCCTTTACGTTAACAAACAACCCACAATTGAACCCTGGCAGTATCTCACGACCGCGCAGGCTGGGACCGAGGTGATAGCCGGATCTGCCACATTCGAGACGTACGTGCTAGCCATGTTTTGCGTGTTCTGTCCCATTCATCCCGTCCCTTTTCAGTTCTGCTTACAGCTTGACCATCAATTAAGCCTCGTGCCTCTTTTTATTATAATTATTTGTCGTATACCCCTTGTACCTTGTGGAGCGTTTCAAGAGATGTTTTATGGTGGGGTCAGCATGTGGAACACCGCAGCCATGACCATCCATCTTTGGTACCCCTGTCTGGAAAAAAACGAACTGGTTGCGATGTGTCAACGCCATGGAGATACATTAGAACAAAATAACAAGTCATAACAAATCGTTGGTAAAGAGCGAGAGCATAACGATGTAGCTTGGTGGTGCCTATTGCGCGCGGCAGGGCCAGCAAGTGTCGACAGGGTATGTGAACGCACCGGGTAACAAGAAACAAGGAATAAGAAAGGCCCAAAACAAGAGTGGAGCAAAACAATCGAGGATGGGCGCACATGAAAGCGAAATGATTAGGATAAAATATAAGGTGCCAAAAGGGAGATGTTGAATAACTAGATAAAAGAATAAGAAACGAGTAAAGAAATGCTAGTTCTGAACTGGGTGAGATTATCCGAGTGTCACGTCACACACACAAGTCCCTCACTGTCCCCCGCACATACGTCCGTTTTCTTCCCGCTGTTGCCCACTGCATGGCCAATCCATACCATGCATCACAGTCGATGTCCAGGGACAGCCCAGAATATGAGCGTCAACGCAGTCACGCAGATGGCAACAAGCGCCGTAACCCATATGGCACGGCCAAGGAGCAGCTTCTTCACATACGGCTCACGGATCGTAAGCGTGCGAAAAGGGGTAGATTCTGATTGGCCCAGGAAGACGAGAATCGGGTCAAGCTCGTATTGATGCGAGATGAGGAAAAGGATCGCAAACGTAAACGGGAGGAAGAGCTGTGTAAAAACACGTTAGAGATGCATGTGAGACTAGTCCTCAAACGGAAACCCACGAAAAAACGTTTGGATTTTGGATGTACATCGAGGAAGATGAGCGAAAACGCGGTGGCCAGCCCGATCCAAAGTATCAGCAGTCCCAACACGAGGCGGACAAGAGCAGATAGCGGCGTCAGGTTGCCAAAAGCCTTTGCTCTCAGGAAACGCGGAAACGCGTCCTGTTCCATTGCACGGAAGCAGTACTCCTTTTGCGCGTGAAACATATCGGGTATATGCGCCATCATGTTCAGCTCGGTCGGCGTCTTTGGTTCCTGTGTGCTGCTCAAGGGGAAAGTGTGTATACGGAGCGCAGGAGGGAGGTAAATCTCATGATTCTCAGGAGATCCAACGGTGCCAGCAGGGGACATGTATCGGAGATAGATGCGCTCCGCAGACGCAATGAGGTCCATGCGGGAAATAGCAGCAGAACGGGGAATGATCGTGGGTGCACGTGAAGCTCGTCGCAGGTTGAATAGTGTGGGTGTACGTCCTGACAGTGAGAACGGCGTGGTCGAGCGAGGTGGGTCATATTCGCCAGTAGGCGACGCAGACGCGATTCGTTCTTTCTCGAGACCGGACGGTCGGGGGTGCGGGCTGACTGAACGACCACCGGCACGTTTGTCGTCACCGGCAGCGGCGAGAGCTTGTTTTTCTTGGTCGTTGAGCACGTCGCCGGTGCTGGCCGTACTTCGCTTCCCCAGGTTCGGCTGGAGGCCTACGACTGCTCCATATATCGAGCCACGTCTACGCGCATAGTCCCAGTACTGCGGCCAGTCCTCCTTGATGGTTCGCCCAGATTTGCGAACGTCCTTGAAGTAGGCCCTGCAGAGGTTCTCGTGCTGCTGAACGTCGAGCCAAAAATCTAGTATATCTTCTGCACCCTCCCGCTGAAGAAAAAGACTAGTATGACCGAGTGTCAACACGACTGTCGACGTAAGAGGTGACGGTAGGACTGACTAGAACATGAACAAGTCAACTGGGGGTCGTGTCCTTCGCGACAGGACCTCGGTGAAGGAAGGGAGTCTGTTTTTGCGGCTGTTGAGCCAGTCTTCCTGTTGTCGCTTCTGCTCGTCGTCCATAGCAGAGTAAGTTGCTGGGGGGTACTGCAGCGGGCAGCGTTGGGCACGTCGAGGTCGAAGAGTACTTGGTTGACAACCGCCACGTATTATGTAATCAAATACTCGTTCTCTTCCGAGCACACTCATCTCCGTCATGTCCTCGTTTGCGAAAGCATTCTCTCCAGCCCTCCGCGAGATTCGTATCCTGTGTTGCCAAACAGCACAGGCATCTGCGGGCACACGGTAAGCCATCAAGGGCTCGCTTTTCCGCTAAAACAAAAAAATTAACGTACCCGCCAACGCAAGCCAATTCATCGTTTCCGAGTACCCTGTCATCAAGAAACACAACCCATACTTGCCCGTTCTGATCAGGGAGGCCAGCGGCACCCCCGCACGCGTTTTTGCTCGTTTCGGTGGGTTCCCGTGCTCTTCCGCATGCGCACGCTGATGGCAGTACTAAACGCTTCTCCGCAGAGCGCGGTGTCGAAAAGCACGTTGAGCTGGACAATCTCTCCTCTTCAGAGGTGACTTCCAAGGTAGCCCAACTGCTTTCGTAATGTCATTTGCTGTCCATCACAATTCATACCCCCGGGCCTGAGATTCGCCTCCACAAAGTCATTTTTACATGATCCTGTACGCATTGCCTTGAGGCGCGGACACTTCCTTGTCGCGCGGTGTACTCGTGTTCTTACTTTTGTGGACTGCTCTGGCCTTTCGATTGACACGTCCGCACGAGATTCACGTTTTGCTTCGCCTCTGGAAGCATGATCAACGCCTCAAAAATGGTGGCCGTGTAAGATTAGGAGATAAATCTGCATTCTTGTCATGCACTGCTTCTCAACTGACCCTCCCTCTTCTTTCCCAAGATACCCTCTCCGTGTTTCCCTGCCAGTTCCACCCCCACTATCCGGTCGTGTTCCAACCTGAGATTTCGTATCAACCAGAGCTCGTGCACTAACACCAATATCCCACAGATCAACGACAGCACGCTGGTGACGATAATGGTCGATTTCTCGCTTTCGCCAAATACACCAGCCTGTGCGCCGTAGATACTCGTTAAGGTTGAAATAATCCCAGCGATAGAATTGAGGCACCCAGGGCTACAACGTGGGTTGAAAACGTGCAGAATCTCAAACGACGTGGTGCTCACATGAAGATGCGGTTCGAAATCCAGATATAGTTGTGGTACCATCTCCACCATAGCCAAATCATTCCGGCTGCACCGATACCTGTGCACAACCATGCAATAACATATCTTTATCCATACCGAGATTAATGAACGTGACATCATTTCAAGGGCGAGCTTACAATGAGACATTGTTGACCAAACTCAGAATAGCACTCTGAGGGGATCCAGCTGGCTGGCCTGTCCAAGAAGCAAATGTGCCTGGGAAGAGCAGAAATCCGGCAAGCAATATCCACGTGAAAAAAGCGGCGAGGATGTTGAACAGCGGCGAGATACCGTCCAGTGCGAGAAGCATGTTGACATAACGTGTCTGCGTCTGACCGTCATAGTTTGCGGGCAGAGCTGGTCGATGCGGGCTGCGACGGAGCTCGCTCGCGGCGCTCAAAGGGTGTTTCGCGAGCCTGTGCACCAGGTGCGCCGAGGGCGCGGTTTCGGACGGGGACACGCGCGTGTGCGATAGCGATCTGTGGGGTGATACCGAGGGCGTACGAGCGAGCCCAGTTCCTGAGTGCGCAAAGGGCGTGCCGGATGGGGGGGTCGTAGCGCGGTGAACCTTCTGAGAAGGGACACCGTTCGGCGAGGTGTGCGAGCTCGCGGAGCTTCCGTGGCCATGAATGGGCTGTGTGATGCTCGACGCAAATCGGTGTGACGTAGCGCTCGGGGGCCGGGACCGATCACGGTGGTGAGTGGGGTGCTGTGACGTGCTGGAGTGGTGGTGAATGGACGGATGGTGCGAGTGGTGTGACATGTGTGTTGCGGCGGTGACCTGGTACACGCCTGTCGGTACTTGCTGGAACACGGTGTGCTGCGATCCTTGTCGCTGCGTACCCGTGCTCTGGAACGGCGATGGTGCGGGTGGGTGCTGAGAGGGATGCCCTTGTATTTGTGCCCAGCTGGCCGGATATGGGTGTGGATGTGGCATTGAAGTCACCGCAGACGGAACACGGCTGAGTGCTGGACGGAGCGGAATATCGACAAGAGGTCCCTGTGGCGCTCTGACGCTTCCTGCATGCCCAGAGGTACTACTTCGTTGGTGCGAACGCCAAGGCGACGGGGGTCGCGGGAAAACCGAGGTCGAACTTGAACCTGGCGTGTTGGCTACTATTCGGTACGGTGAGAGGTGCGACCCAGCCTGATGGGAAACGAACGGGTAGGGTGTGCCAGGCCTAGCGATCATTCCTATGGGATCGGTAGCCTGATGCAGCGGGGCTGGGCGCCGAATCGCGTATGGTGGGGTCACATACGGCTGCCCCGGATCACTGTGCGTCCGTCTCGATCTTCGTTGGGCGGGATGACCAGTCGCAGAGGCGTACATAACTTGACAATGTAGCCAAGGACGCGGTGTGTCTGCAGGCGTTGCACATTCCACAAGGACAAGAAACAAGTCTTCTGCACGGAGCCGCCCAGACTAGGCCAGGCACCGGATAAATTAATCAACCACATACACAAGCATACTGCAATACCAGCTAAGCCAAGATGAGAAGGCCAGACGCTCAACTTGCTCGCGTGGACATTCCCTCTCACGCGCACATTCCCATTCGCTCTCGTCCATGTCCCATGCCAAGGAACGCGAGCGCCGCCGCCCCAACGCCTTTGAATACGCCCCGGTGATCTCTTCCCCGCTCGTCCGCCCGGCCGCAGCCTGGCTCGCGCTCGCGCTCAAGTCTGCGTCCGACTGACCTGAGCACGCCAGGGTTGCGCGTTGTACCTATGCCGCCCGAGTCTGTCATGAGCAATTTTTGGCATGCTCGAGGAAGCAGAGACGATCAAACCGGCGTCCTACATCACCAAGCGGGAGAGCCTCTCTCGGGGCAACGAGACATACGGAAACTATCTCCATGCCATCTCAGATCCGCAAACAAGACTACCCTCTTTACGACAACATCCTCGCATGGTTGCATACCGGTATTGTTATCTGGCTCGGCATCACATCTGCACTAATCGGATCATCAACGCAAATGTAAGTCAATGTCGTTCCTTTGTG
>JBBPOH010000826.1:0-10023 GCA_038091335.1 Phylloporus arenicola | reverse complement strand
TCCATCATCCCCCCCTCCCCTCCATCATCTCCTCCATCATCTCCCCCTCACCCCCCTTCTCCCATAATTACTTTATCTCCATCACTTCACTCCTCCTCCTCTTCCTGGAGGCTGGGATAATCTGGAACTCTGGAATTGTCTGGAATTCCTGGACAGCTGGAACTTGAATGGCTAGTTTGCTGATGAAAGATGCAGCATACAGCACTAAATGATCTGGCATGTGACGCATTGCCTTGGCACATTGAAAAAAAGAAGACTTATCATCACAAGTGTGGGGCCAAGGGGACGGCGGCCCACCAGCGCACAGTGTCTGGGGCATACGTGTCATCTGCGGATGGATGTTGGATGAAAGGTAAATATTTCGGCCGAGCATACTATGGGTGGATCGAACATCGAACTTGACGGCGGACTTATGGTCATCGCGTGCGCCATGAATCTGCCCCAGGTGAGCATGACTGTCGTGTTCCCAGCTGCAGAATTGGCAGACATACTAACGCGCGTACAAGACCGATGGGACCATGGTACGGCCTGCCATACTAGGTCTGGGGCACTGTGCCCATCACCTGCGGGCGGGAAGGCGAGCTGGCAATTGAAATGATTGCATAGGAAAGTCGAACTCGACGTCAATATCCCATGGATACATCCTACAGATGCGTCACTGAGGATGACAATATAATCATTCATACAACCAGGGAGTGGCCGCTCCGAAGCATTGAGGCTCGCAATGGACGAGCCGACGTCGCGCGTGATCTGACCAGAATTTGACGTGCTCACCGACCTTGACAAAGAGGTCATCGTCGTCTGGCATGGTTGAAAGAAACCAACTAATTCGTGACCCCAGGGCTAGTAGTACATTGATCTCATTACTAACAAACTAACTCAGCTAATGGCTACAAGTCTTCGTCCTCATCAAGCTCTATTTCGGTCTCCCCCTCGGTGTAATAACTCGGAACGCACCCGACCAAACTCTCGACGTACCAGTAATTCTCCCTTCCATGTCTCTCATCGTCCTCGATCGTCTCTACCCACGTCCCACACAGGCCCATCCCGACTACGATCTGCCCCGCCAGCGCCTCATCCACCAAAATCGTGAGCTCGTCCACGTACGGATTCCACGGGTCCTCGTGCTCGTCAAATATCCCATCCGGCATCATCTCAGGGATCACTGCCCTCGACCCAGGTGCAATCACCGGCCCCGGAAAATCCAGCGTCGCCTCCTCCTTGCAGCCCACCCACGGGCCCATCACCACCCTGAAAAACCTGGCTCCCAACACCGCTTGCACACCCGTCCCACCCACGCTCGGCTCGATCACTCTGCGAATCTTGCGCGTCGAATGCTCGACGATCCCCGTCTGCACCACTAGCGGTACCACCGTCGGTCCCAGAATCTGCATCAGCCACGGCACGGACACGTCTGTCCATGACGCCGTCGTATACTCTTCGGCACACACTGCGGCCGTCCACGGATCACCCGCGATGGGTATCTGGGTCGCCTGCTGCGTGTCCAAATTGTCCTCCATGGCCTGTCTGGCTGTGATCGAGTCCAGGACAACGTCGGACGGCACGATCTCGACGTCGTGTTCCTTGAGCTCAATCTCAAACACGGAGCTGTTGTCGCTATGGGTGTTGTTAGGCGTGGGGTCGACCGTGGATGGCACCGTCGATGAGATCTGGATGCTCAGGCTGCATTGGATGCCCCAACATTCCTTGCATGCGATATCGAAATTGCCCGGTAGCATTTGTCCGAGTTTGGCGGTGGCAGGGAGTTCTTGTCGGGCGAGTGCGGCGACAGCGACGGCGCGCTTGAGGTTGTCTAGGTGTGGGGCTGAATCTGCAAAGACCTTGTTGCGCAGCATGAAGCGCAGAAAGAAATGGAGTAAAGCGGGTGCGATGAATACGTTTCTCCCCGTCCTGTCGACTGGTTAGACGAGATTATGTGAGATGAAAAGTGCTGACCAGATGAGGCCCGTGTCGCGCATGTATGACGAGAGAAACACCTTGACCGTCTTTTCCATGTCGCTCAGAAAAGCGCGAAGACGCTGTGCTTCCGCGGTCGACTCGTCTGGACTCGGTTCGAGCTGTTTTCCAGGAAGCGCGGTTTGTTCGAGGTAGTCCTGGACAATGTCTACCTTGGTGTGTTTCGCCGTTGGGGCATCGCCTTCTTCGTCGGACGCTTCTCCACCGGTGGGACCGTCTACTTGGCCTTTTTTGTTCTTGATCTTCTTGTATACTGGTATGCTTGAAACGAGTCCGATGTAGAGACGAAACTGGCGATCGCATTGATAAAGCGTCTGGCATCGATGAAGATGCTCACCTGGTCCCACATGAGCCTGACGCCTTGGGCGATCTCAGGCCAGATGCGCCCGACTCTAAAGTCGTCCGCGACAAGAAAGATGCGATCCTCTAATTTGGGGTGGCTATCCAGCGTGTCAAAATGGATCGACGTGAAACAACAAATGGAGATGACTTTTCAAACGACGACTCGCTCGTCGTGCGATGGGCCTCGCCCTGCTCCCACTCGTCCCACCAGGGGATGAGTCTGCCTGCTGCGTCGGTCGCTGTCCCTGCATTCTTTGGCTTCTTCTTCGCCTTGCGTTTCTGCGCGGCCTCTTGCTCGTTGAGGACCTTGATCGTCGGAATCCCCGCCCAAGCGTCGACCTCGATGTCCCCCGACGGGCCTGTAGTGTACCCCGCTGGCGTGAACGCGCCAAACGGCACGATCTCGACGCCGTCGGGGGGCACAGGAAAGGGCGGAAACCAGTACTCATAGTCCATTGCCAACACCGCCCCAGCCAACGCAGATCCATACCACGTGCTTACATAATACCCTCAAAGGCACCGTCGCCTGCTCGTCATGTCCCAGCGATGACATCCATGACCTTTCGCCTCCTCATGACCAAAAAGGACCCCCGCCGCACCGACTTTGTCCTCGTCGGCGACGATAGCGCGCGCGGACGGCCCGCCCCGCCCCCCGTCTACACCTCCGACACCACCTACTACGCGCGCCCCAGGAACGGTGCACGCGCGGCGACGACCGTCACACGCACCGACCCCTCCGGCGACCGCTTCCAGGTCGGCGTCATCGAGTGGCCCGTGCACATCCACGACCCCGTACCGGTCGTCGTCGGCACCCGCGTCGTCCGCATGGCCAAGTCGGGCATCTACACATCGTGCGTCTCTCCCATCTTTCTCGAGGCGCCCGGCTGATCCCCCCACGCAGGCCTGAGCGGTTCACCGCTGCAGATGGGTACGCGTACGAGTGGCAGATCCGGGACGCCAGGCCGCAGGTACGTCGTACGCGCGCGTCTGTCTCTGTTGTTGATGCGTCTTAGCTCGTCCCGCTCCGGACGCACACGCCCGAGGCGTACGTCGCCACCTTTGTCCAGTCTCATTCTGGGTTTTGTTTCCGCCGTAAATACTCCTCCTCGCTCTTTATTCCGCCGGAGGGCGTACCCATCCTCGACGACATCGTCGTCACATTCATCTACTTTGAATGTAAATGGCGCGACAAGGAGGGCGAAAAGGCACGCTCGAGCATGTCGAGCCCAATCTGATCTCATCGCTTGATTTTGGATCTCTTGGTGTACACTAGTGGGTTAGATAATGGAATATATAACCTCTTGGATTACACAAAACGCTTGACAATCTCCCTGCGGAACTCTGCACGTCCAATCCGCCGTTGTAGCACCTGAGCTGGCAAGTGTTCCACCAGCGCTTCGGTCTCATCTCGTTCCACCCGCGAAAAGTCATGTTGCTCCTCCGCCAGCTCCACTTCCACAGCCAGCTCTTCTTGCGCACGCTGCATCTCCCGCCGCTTCCACATCGCCGCCCGACTCGTCTCTGGCGGCAAATACTCATCCTCGTCCCTCTCCACCCCCCCTCGCAGCCGGCGCTCAATCTCCCGCTCCCCAAACCCCTGCGCGGCCTCCCTCATCCCCTTCAACACCTCGTCCGCCGCCGCCAAGCTCCCCAGACGCCCATACACCTCCTCCACCACGCTCAGCGCAAGCCCGTGGTTCGCAGCCATGTGCGCCAAAAACGACGCGAGACCGTGCGCGCACACGAGATCCAGGTCCGTTGAGTGCAACACCACGCGGGTCAACGCTGGAGAGCGGACGCCGTCGGCCGTCAGCGACCGCGCAGGTGAGGGCGTAAACGTAATCGAAGTCCGCTGATCCCGATCCAACACCGAGCGGAACGGCGATGCCACGCCCGATCCAGAGCCGGATCGCGATCGGGAGCCCATTGCAGACTCTGGGGCAGACGCCGCACCACGCTCGTCCACCCACGGCACACGTGGAAATCCGGGAAGGGACCACCGCGGGGGGCGCACCGTGGTATGCGAAGAACGCGAGGATTTTTCAGACGCAGACGAGCGCGAGAGCGCGACAAAATCGATGCTCCGGACATGCACCTGCTCTTGCCCATTGTTTCCTTGGCGTTGGATGCGCGTCAATGCTGGGTGACGGGCTGCTTTTGTCCGTGGCACGCGTGATTGTGGTTGTGGTTTGGCCGCCTTTATTGGAGACTCGGGGCCAAACGGAGAGGCCGTCGAGGGGCGCGGCGCAGCAAATTTTAGTGATTTTGGTGCAGGACCGGCGCGCGCCTCGAGGGATGGTGACACAGTGTGCTTTACAGGGGACGTACCGTTTACGGCTGCGCCTTCTGGGCGTTCGCTCTCCGTGGGGACGTCGCCTGTAAACTGAGCGTCAACTGCATGTGTGTCCAACTCGAATGGGTGGCGCCGTTCGCCATCTGTATCTTCTTCTGACGGTGCCTCGGAAAGTGACTTTGGGGCGGGACTCGCGCGTGGCTCGGGTGCTGATGGTACGATGGGAGACGCGCCATTCCGAACCGCGTCTTCGCCGCGCTCGCTCTCCACGCCGACCTCCGCTATAAACTGAGCAATAACGGCGCCTCTGTCCATTTCGAACGGGTGTCGTCGTTCGCCGTCTGCATCTTCCTCTGGAGGAAGAGTTGCTTGAGGCTGACTAAATGCGTGATGGTTGCCGACCTCGGCGTCTGGTTCGCTTGCTTTCTTTTGCTTGGCAGGCTGGGGCTTGACTTCGACTATTTCTTCCTCGCTTGCTTCTTCTTCCTCCTCTGCATTATCTATAGCAAGCGCACGCGGAACACGACCCTTTTGATCAACCAATACTTGACCATCAAACGAGTTTACAAAACGCGGCGGTGCACGAGGGTACGTAGAGACAGGGGCAGATGGTGCCGAGCGCGTCTGTGACGAGGGGCCTGGATCCTTTGTCGCTGAGGATGGTGCCGGGGCAGATGCCTCTGATGGCTCAGGCGGTCGCTTCTTGACTTGTTTCGCTGAAAGGGGTTTGTCCTCCGTAGGAGCGACTTGTCGCGCGGGTGACGCGTCTGCGCTAGTGCTCGGGCGTTGTGGGGTGGAAGGCTGGACGTCGGGTTCGCGAGGCTTCGTCGTCGCTGGTTTCGCGTTCTGCATGTCCCCATGTCTTCTTCTAGTGTATCATCGCATCGATATACGGGGCACAAGAGACGGGGGCGTACCCACTGGGACCCTCCCCCTTGTTCGCTTCGAGCCTGACGCGTTTCTTGCTCGGGCCGGCCGACTCGACAGACGCAGAACTATCACGACCCTTGCGCTTTTGCGCCGTCGCATCTCTGGCCTGATACTTTGCGATCCGGGCATCAAAAAAGACCTGATTCTTGACGTAACGCTGTCTCCAAGACTGCCACGGATGATGCACCGACCACGGCCACTGATTCTCTCTCTACATCGCGATGAGAGATAACCCGAGGCTAAAAAAATGGAACGCACGTTTGCGACGAGGTTCTTGAAGAGAACGTTGCCGTTGCGGTTCTCCTTGGTCGGGCTGTATTTGGCGAGGTAATGGGCGAGATATTTGTCGTGTTCGTCGGTAAAGTCAACGCGGACGCTGTGGATTGGGTTAGCGGTGTTAGGGGGGAAGAAGAGAAGCCTACGTGGAGCGTGGCATGAATGAAAGGACAAGCCGCGTCTGGCGTCGGTCACGTTTCCCACCGTCAACCCCGATTGGTGGGAAGCCGACAAGTTCACCGTGACTTCTTCTGCCAGTTCCACCTTTACTGACCGGCGTGTGCATCCAAACGCAGCTGTCCTCTGGAAAGCTAACAAGGCGGCCGTACTCTTGGCGTAGGCAGCCATCACTCTGCTCAGAGCCAACTACTTCAATAGGACACAACTCGACAGGCTCACGGCGCACGGTACAGTGAGTGCGCCAGACCCTGTCATGCGTGTGTACCAATGATGTAGTGCCCCACTACAGGTCTATGCTTCGCCGAACTACATACGAAATGTGCGATCGACGAGGACAATGTGCTGGTTACGGAACTTAAGAGTTTATTCAGAATGAACTTCATGCGTCCGCGGGCCGTGGCTTGTGGGGCCTCGAGGTCATGCGCTCCTTGATAAAGGTCAGGGATCACGCACCAGTCCATATTATCATTTCTTCCAGGGCACATTTCCAGGTTAGGGTATATCTGATGTGACTTTGTAGATCGGCGTTCTGGTGTTCCTCGCGCCATCACCGCAACTCTAATGGGAAGATTGTTATGGCTGCTGGACCGGAGTACTTGCATGGTCGGCGAGTCGTTCCTGAGGCTGTGTGTAGGAATGCAGGAGGGTGGGGGTGACAATGCACCCCTGGCTGTATAAAAGGTGAGCCATAGAACAGCTCACCATCCAATCGCCTCTCGAACACACAACACTCTACCTTTCAAAAATGTACACCCGCTTTGCTAGTCTTCTCCCTATCGCTGCCCTCGTTGCAGTCGTCGCTGGTGCACCCAACGCGCTTGAACCCCGTAGCGGCGGGACCAGCCAGTGCAACACCAGTTCTCTCCAATGCTGCAACAGCGTCACCACCGTGAGGTTCCCCTCTCACACCCACTCAGGAGCCTGTCTGCTGCAATGGCAACACCTTTGGTAGTCGACCTTGTTCGCTTCTATCTGATCGCGCGCTCATCGTTCACCTACACAGAATGGACTTGTTACCATCGGCTGCTCCCCTATCAATCTGGGCTGAAAGTTATCGATAGACTGATTCGGCTCTTTTAAGGTGGCCTCTGAAATGTTTTTGGTTTATGTTGGTTCGTATAGGGACTCTTGTGGTATTTGTATATACAGGGAAAATGGTTGTATGGATTCTTGTATGAAAAATGGTCCTTTGATTGCAGAATTCGATTGGAAAAAGGAAGAATGTGTAGTGGATCTCCAATCTGCCGGGCTATCCTACTACAACAAACGTGTCAGAGGCTCAGCGTGTCAGAGAGTGACGGCCCCCACAAAAACCTGAACCCTAAAGGGTCCAGGAATTGTAGCTTTGGTATACTACTAGTATCATCATAGTAGTATGTAATGTGATTTCAAGGATTTGTGGAAAAAAATCTGAAACCAGTGATGGGAACAGCCATGGGGTGACTTGGGAATACGGGCTCAGTTGACTTCCGATAATATTTTCTGTGCTGAACAAACAACCTATCTATGGGTCCAGGGATACGCTTCTAGTATCCAACAAACCGCCAAGTTAAAGTTCTCCCACCACCCTCTCCAGGATCCACTCCCTAGAAACTTCGTCCACCAGGACGGCAGGGACCTTCACTTGCCCAGGTCCAATGCTCATCCTCTCAGCCTTCCACTGACGAAACGCCGCAAAAGTGCCCAGGCTCAGAATCCGTATACTAGGGATGCGAACCCTTTCATCCTGCAAAGCCGTTCTGAATTTGGGATTAGCAGCGGCGAGACCTTCGGATAACCTCTGCGGCGCAAGATGTGCGTTCGGTCCTATAGGTTGGACATCGTTAGATAATGCATGATTCGATTCAAGCTTTGATGGACAGACCAGGTGCTCCGGCAGGCTCGATCAGGTATCCCACAGTTGGCGTGCTTTGGCGGTCGTCGGGCAGCGTGGTGAATTCATCTACCTGTATGATATCTGAACTAACAGCTTGAATGACGGATATGATATCACTGTCGGATATCAATACAGGTGCTAAACGCATCGCCAGGCTACAATTTTATGTTCTTTCAGAGTGCTCACGCAAGGGAAAGGAACGAACTCACTTTCGTCTTCCCGAAAGCACAAATATGGGGAAACCGTTGTTGGCATGAAAACCGACGACGTGAATGACATCGCTCAGTCGGTAACGCCACAAGCCGTCCCTTGTAGTCAGCACAACTTCATATTGCTTGCCCGTCTCTAGTTCCCACTTGAAAGATGAACATTTAGCATTAATCAAATGAAGAAACAAGTGTGGGAGTCACCGCTTGTAGGAGGTTTTGGTGTGATTCCTCCGCAGTCACATCCAAAAATTCCACGAGAGCCTCGCTGTGAAGAACGAATTTGCGAGGTTCATCATGTGGTCTAAAGGGAACACCAATGACGGCTTCTGTGCTTGCATAGTTATTCGTGTGAATGAGAATGGTTGGTCCGATAACGGATTTCACCTACATGTATACCAAATCATTATCGCAGAAATGGGAAAAGGGCAAAGTATTCTTGCCTTTGGAAGTATACTTGCAAACGGACCACTGCATCCAAGGTGTACCCTTTTCATTTTCGGCCAAACACGTGCGGCCCATCCTTCGCACGAGAATGGAGAGCCGATTTCACAGAGTTCCGCAGCACGGTCTGGATTCGCATGGAACCGCACCTAGTCGAGCATAAATTTCCATCTACGACTCATCGAGGGAAACGACTTACTTGCAAGTGAGAGTACAGTTCACCCACGCCCGGAAGATCAGGTACCGTACCATTCTTGATCGAGGATAGAAACAGATCCCACTCCTCGTCGACGTATCGCACCAGATCGTAGAATAACGTCGAGTACGTGATCATCAAAGAATCAATGTCCCTACATGCGAGAGTGAAGAGCGCATGTATCATCAAAGAAGATTTGTTATGAGAAACCATGGACGCTGCCAATGGTGCGACGAAACCAGGAGCTGTTGGAATGATCAGTGACAACAAGTGCAGAACAGGCACGTCCTTCGCCCACCAATTACGGACATCCGGTCGTCATCTTCATCAACATCAGTCCATCCTAGCATCGCGCGTCCCATGCCAGCTGTCACAGTGGAGACAGGAATCTTTTTCACGATTTGACCAGGTTCCCGTTCCACGCATTTGAGCTCGCGGTAGCCATAGAAGAATACGGCAGACACTAGTGCATCGGCAGGGAATGCAGAAGGGAGGCGAGAGACGTATTTCGGGAAGATCTTAGGTTCCTTTCCAGAGGTTGCACTTGAGACAGCTAGGTGATAAGGTAGACCCGGGGCTAAAAGGTTCTCGAGCTCAGCCTCCTTGCAAGGGCATGCGTTAAATGCGGCGATGAACGGCTTGTACGCATCGTAATCAGTGAGAGGGACACAGCGTCGAAAGTCAAGCACGAGCTCGGTGTCGGTGGCGGAACCATGAGCTGAGATGGCGTCGCGAAATTCGGCTAGAAGTGGGGTCTTGGACGCATATTGCGTGTTCGAGTTGGCCCGAACGATGTTTAACAGGATTGACTCTGTTTGTTTGATCACAGTTGGTCGGAGTTCTGGAGTCAGAGACGAAAGAAGCTGTTGGTGGGCCGGTGTCGAGGACATGGTGGTATAGCAAAGGAACAGACCTTTGGGTCTTATTTATGAATCCGGACAAAAGAGGCCGTCTCAGGACTAGCCAACTTGAAACGTATGCTGCACAGGAATCGGAGGACCTGCCAACCTGAGACGTCCAGGCTTGTCAGCGCTGTCGTAGTTTCCTGCCGGATTAGCAATGTCTATCACTTAGTTTATCACACGAGTCTGTCTATGGCATGTTCAATTGAACGAGATTGCGCACCGCATTTCCGACGGACGGGTGACTTGGGAATACGGGTTCAGTTGACTTCGGATAATATTTTCTGTGCTGAACAAACAACCTGTCTCCGGGTCCAGGGATATGCTTCTAGTATCCAACAAACCGCCAAGTTGAAGTTCTCCCACCACCCTCTCCAGGATCCACTCCCTAGAAGCTTCGT
>JBBPOH010000825.1:0-10024 GCA_038091335.1 Phylloporus arenicola | reverse complement strand
CGTCGCCTGGGTTGTTCTTCAGGGAGTAATGGTGCCCACTTGAGATGCAGTCATCTTGGCTGGTCGGCCAAAAAGGTTGAGTGTTGGATCATGAACATCCTTCCAGGATGCTTTGATCCCTGGTCAAGTGTTAAGCTATTTATTAACTTTGACTCTGGTGCCATTCCAGGGGGCTTTGAGGATATCTACCATGCTTTCCAGCCTTTGCTGCTACGATACATACTACGGAGGCCGGAGCGCCGATCGGCGATGATGACATCAGTACCACGTGACCAAGTTTAATCAACCACGTGACCATGTGTTGAGCACGTATCATCTTGACGACACTTTTAGCGGTATCTCATGTGGTCACTTTGTCCCATTCTCCTTCTCGCTGGGCATGCAGTTGCCCAGCTGCCTCTCCCCGATCCTCCTTTTATGCCTCCAAATGCTTCGGCGGGTGCAGTCTCTTCTCCCAGTGTCATCCCAAACTCCCAGTGGTCATCACTCCTTGGTGATCTTCTCTACTTTTACGAAGCGCAACGTAGTGGTCAACTCCCGGAGAGCAACCGTGTAAAATGGCGGAACAACAGCGCCCTTTCTGATGGCGAAGATGTCAAGTTGGATTTGACTGGCGGATATTACGATGCAGGAGGTACCGTCTGAATGACATGAGTCAAACTCTCCTAATCTCTCTCTTAGATTACATCAAATGCACATTCCCATTGGTAAATGTCTCGCCCTGCGTTGACTTGCCCGGTTTCTTACCATTGCCTAGTCTTTCACACTCATGTCTATATGTTGGGGAGCGACCGATTTTGGCAAGGGTAAGACTCGGCCTCTGATATTGCTTTCGATTGCAAAGTTCTTTGCATAGGTTATGACCTAGCAAATCAAACACCATACCTTGATGCTATGTTACGATGGGGTCTAGATTGGCTTGCAAGAGTGAGGCAGCCTCCCATGCCTGATGACGCCAATTAACGTATTGAATTCAAAGGCACATCCAACAAACAATACATTGTTTGTTCAGATATCTAATGGTATTGAGTCTAGCTTTGGCTTACCTTTGTTGGCTGATTGGAGCGTCCAGTTGAGGTGGACAACAACTATTGGGGAGGCGACCAGGATATACCTGGCCCACGCACATCGTATCAGATCAATACTACCAGGTGCAGTTGTTTTCAGATATTAACCTTTCCATCCCTTTGACTTTCGTCAGTCCTGGAACGGACGCTGCCGCTGGTGCAGCAGCAGCTTTTGCAGCTTGTTCTAATCTCTACCAGAATCGTCTTTTCTCGAATTCTTACTCGGGACCAGCAACACTTCAAAATTCCACGTATGCAAACTTGCTGCTACAACATGCACAAGCACTATATACTTTCGCCACAAGTTCTAGCAAGGTTGTGTATCAGGATTCAGTTCCCGAAGCGGGCGACGCATATCCATCCTCAGGGTTCGGCGACGAACTTTCCATAGCAGCATTATTCCTTTCCTGGGCGACAAACTCCTCTTCACTATTCGACGCAGCAGGATCTTACTATTCACAGTACGACCTGGCTGGCTACAAGGGTAGCTTCAACTGGGACACAAAGACCCCTGGAATTCCTGTATTGTTTGCACAAATTGCGCAAGCAGATCCTACCTTTGGCAATATCTCCACTTGGCAAGGCGAGGCCGAAAAATATTTCGACGAACTTGTATACGGAGGTGGTGTTGGGTATACTACTACTGGTATGATTTCTTGACCTGCACTCGGCTGGCACTTCACGATTCGACAGGTGGTCTTTTGTACTACCCAGGAGACTCTGACAGTGCTAGCCTCAATCCCGCCCTTAACGCAGCTATGCTGCTCAACCGATATGTCCCGCTTGCCACGACACAGACGAAGAAGCAAGACTACCATGTAAAATATCTTTCATCCGTTTATTGCAGCGGTTAATCTTTGGGCACCAGAATTTCGCGAAGAGCCAGGTCAACTACGCCCTGGGCAATAATCCCATGTCTGGTAATCTTTGTCTTCGGGTTTTGGGTCGACTTTGCCTGACATATTCCCCACATGCAGTTCCCTACATTGTCGGTGTCAATCCTAATTCGCCGCAAAATCCCCATTCAGCGATGGCGAGCGGCGGCAGCAATATTAGTGATATCAACAACGATCCTCTTCAAGAAGCACATGTTTTGTATGGTTCTGTCGTGGGTGGACCTGACAAGTATGACCGATACTTTGACATTCGCAATGACTGGCCCGAGACCGAGGTTTGTTGATAGGTTCGTGGGGGCGTTTTAATACTAAGATGCTTTTCAGCCCGCTCTGGATTACAATGGCCCGATGTTGACTCTTGCTGCCATGCACATCCTCAACGATAGTTCGGACCCATACTATACATCGTTGCAAGCTGGTATCTACGCGTCCAAGCGGCCACAGGGTATGCCATGTGATGCAGTTTACCAACAAGGCTGCGGTGGTCCACAGCTTAGTCAAGGCGGACAGATCGCGATGGGTGTCGCTGTTGGAGGCGCAGGTGTTGTAATCTTCTCATTGATCGGCTGGTGGGGGTGGTTACTCTATCGCGGAAACTATGATCCTTTCTATTAGTCTTTGCAAAAGTGATACCGTGCGGTTCAGATCAGGCGAATTGAACTAAAACCAACTAAGATTTCCAGTAAGATATCATAATGCAGCATCTAATCTAGCATGTAGCATGGGAACATGAATCCTCTATACTTTTGAGATGGTATTTTCCAAAGCAGATTCGGAAAATTGGATACGATTCAATAAACCTATGCAACAAAAAGATAAGACAATCACCACATGTAAACATGAATGCACCTACCTCGAGCACATAGCGTTCCTCTTCCTTCAAGGACTCGAGAAACGCGCCCGCCGATTCCCTCGTCATGCCCTGATGCAGCACCAACGCGCCCACCAGCGCCTCGTACACGTCTGCAACGGGCCACGTCGGCCCACACAGATAAAACACGCCGTCCGCGAATTTGAGCTCGCCCGCCAAGCGTTCAGCGTCCTCGAGCATCTTGTGCTGAATGTAGACCTTTTTGGGCCCGTCGCGGGAGAAGGCCAGACCCGCTTTCGTGATGGTGCTGTCGAGGATGTAGGCCTCGATCTCCTCGCCGTAGAGGAACTCTTGGTGTTGATGGCGAGAGCCAAAGTAGTAATACGTTGGGCCGACTTTGGCGCCTTGCTGAGAGAGCCATGCGCGGTGTTGGAGGAAGGCGCGGAACGGCGCAGCACCAGTACCGAGGCCAGCCATGATGATAGGTTGGCTGTCATTGGGAGGCAACTGTCGCGTGCGTTAGGAGCGGAAAAAGGAAAAAAATGACAAGTGCGACTCACTTTCATGACACTGGGCTTGATCGAAACCGTCACCTTTTGCCCAACCCTGAGTCCAGCAAGATACCGAGTACACTGGCCATAACGGGGTTCCTCTGACCACCTGTTTAGTGCCTTTCAACCGGAAAGCAACAGAATTATTCACCGCTCGGGGTTGTCCACTCGACCGCGACAACTAACAGGTCCACGCGATCACCCACGACACTCTGCGCACTTGCTATACTGTAGTGTCTAGGCTTTATGTCACCAACTAACTCGCAAAGTTTCTCGATGCTCGGTTTTGCACTGGGATAGTGCTTAAGAATATCGACAAAGTTGACTGTGTCCTTTTCGTTGAGCTTTTTGAAAGTCGATGAGCCTTCTGGAGAGCCGATGAATTGCAAGGAGAGCTTATCCACACGGTCGCCAGCATACTGTGCGAGGTCGGCATAGAATGATTTAGGTGGTTCTCCAAAAAGATCGATCTGTTGTTGAAGGACCTGGAATATAGTACGGCTGTGCATTTTCTCCCCGCCAGGGACAGGAAGTGTGATCACCCGGTCGGGATCAAGACCATACCATCCACAAAAGTCCAGCACGTCCTTTGTATCATTCCAACCGTGTACTCCGAGTGCCTCTCCAATGGCATACTTGAGACCTGTGCCTTGGGTGTCGAATTCGAGGTGGAACACGTTTCGGTCGTAGTCAAGAGGGGTGAGGCGGCGATTAACAGTACACGTCACTAGGTATGTGCGCTCCGAGAGTTCAGGATGAAGGGACGGGATTTGGGGGAACTCTTCAGTTGCTGGCGGCAGGTGAAGGGGAGGGGTGAAAATCGAGGGAAACAGAAGGTGCTTGGCGGCCTCATGCCAGGAGTGAACGATCGACCCATTGTAGACAGTTCCCCCGGAGCCGGTATCAACTGCGATGGTATTGAACTCGAAGGGTCTGAGTGTGGGTAAGGTATCCGTAGGCAATTGCAACGATGATCCGTGCTTTCCCGGTAGCTGCACTTGAACGAGCGATTCCCAGGTACACCTATTTATGTCGGAGAAAGAGTCTTGGCGCAAGTCCTCGTGAACTAGTCCGAAAGCGAGCTTGCGAAGCACTACCTGGTCGGACGCCTTCCCAAGGTATAGCCTTAGGAATGCCAGATAAATGACAAGGTCTTCAGCGATCTCCCTGAAGTCTGTGCCTTCGCATAGCTTTGATGCTATCGTCTTCGCATCAATGGTGTACAACCGTATTTTGCGCTGCACGACCGATGCCAATACTTGAGCAGGAACACTGCCTAGCAAATCGGCGCTTGACCAAGACGTGACGACGAGGACTGCCGACCCCGGTTTGGCGCAGTCCAGGATGGAGTGCGACCCGAGCAATTGAGGTTCGATAATGCACATGAAATCCGCCAGACCGTTTCGGTTCAATGGTAATGCTACAGAGATGGGCAGGAAATTGTCATTGCCTTTCTTTGGAGAGAGGATGATACGATCTGCGGTAATCCCACCCACTCTGCTGAGCACGTCATGGTCTGTCAGTCGATGGATGGATATTCCACGAGAGAGGGTCTCAGCGACGAGTCGATGGAAGAAAGTGAGGTGGTTTGATGGAGTCCTGAGGAATACAAGTTTTGTCGACGCTTTTTCCAAACGGAGGTCAGCGGAGGCGATGTCGCAAAACGATGCCAAGTGAGAGCAGAACTGATCCGGGTCGGACACAAATTCCTTGCCTTTGTTTGGAGTAACTGGCTGAGCACGGATTATTGGGCCTGGACGAGTAGGATCATAAAGAGAGGCGAATACGTCGGCGAAGAGAGGGCCACGTGAGGTTTCAGGGGGGACGTCATCAAAGACATGGATTTCTTGCGCAGTGGGAGGGATAATGTTCCGGAATTCATCGGCAGTCCACGGACGGAGGACTCGGACGATCACGGCTGCAACCCCTACAGTCCTAGATATCAAAGCCTTGGCAACGAGAGCGAGCTGCCCGTTCAAAAGAACAAGGACGGTGCGGGCATTCTGGTCGCCGACGAATTCAAAAGGCGCATAGCCAGCCGCGCGGACTGCTTCGGATATGGACAAGCCAGAGACGTCTTTCGCATGGTTGAGAACAAAATTGTGACCCACTTCGCGAGCAGCGCTGTGGTGATCAAAGATGTGCACCACATGCCAAGCAGTGAGCTGGTATGCAAGCAGCGCGAGATCGACTGATTCTTGCGGGGCCGCTGACAGTATTATCGCGAGGGACTCTGGAAAGATGCGGAACGACGTGGAAAGCGGGGCAAGGGTAGGGGAAAGAGTGAATGTGTCTCCGACGGGGGTGACTGCAGGAACGTGTATGATCAACCTGCTACGGGCCGAGGCAGCGGGCAAATAGGACAGAGAGGCCGCCATGGGAGCCAAACCAGTTGGGGTAGTGTAGGCGGTAAGAACGGACCCATTGATGGTGTCTTCGGACAAGCGGCCGACGAGACTGAGGCCAGCGCCGGGCCTTGTCTGGAGGGGAATTACGGATGCGGAGTGTTCTCTGGAGGCAGCCCAGGACTTTGTGAGGGTTCCAAAGCCCACCTGCTCTGCGACATCGTAGACATAGACAGCCGAGCTGGCAGCGGCGCAGGAGGCAATGAACTCGATGAGGTCTGCAGCGGAGGTAACTTGTGAGGGGGCGGGGGAGAGGGAGAGGACGGAGTTGAGGTCGTCGGCGGGTGCGACGAGAGTGGGGGAGGGACTGACCGAGATCATGACTGCGAGTGACAACTTTGTAATGTGGGATAAAATTGTGCAATATCGGATCACGTGTCTAAGCTACGCCCGTGCTACGGTATTGAACAGCCTGTCGCCCTGCAGTCCGCGTCAGAGATGAGTCGCACCAGCAGCCCGATACTTACCGTGTCTCCCAGTCCAGGTAAGATCAACCCGTCCGGGGTCAGGCTCGGGTCCACTGCTGCAGCCCAGATCTGCTGCAATGTCGGTTCATTGGCCAACATGACTGTTCGGTTCTCACCTCGAGATCCGGATGCTCGGCTTCAATGTGTGCCAGCCCGGGCTCTGACGCGAGCACAACGAGCAGCTTTATCTTGCTCACTGTGTCATGTGAGACCATGCACGACTGCTCCAAAGGATGCTACCCACCAGGAATTCCCCAGTCAAGCAACATGGACAAGGCTGCACACGCCGTCCCACCCGTGGCAACGAGCGGGTCCAGGAGAAACACCGCATCGACTGTCGGATTAGGTGGGAGCTTGGAATAATCTAAGCGGTATCAGATCAAGGGAGCAGTGCGAGAGTGTGTACGGACATTCGACTGGCTGCAAAGTCACCTTCTCGCGAAATATGCCCAGGTGGTACACTGGTGCTGCCCTGCGCATCCATGAATAGAGCGCCAAGATTTCACGACATGAGTACATACGGGAAGAGCTTCAATAGTGCATCTGCCATACCCAAGCCAGCCCTCAGAATGGGTGCTAGGCCAATTTGCCGTTTGATGGCTGTCCCCGTAAACGGTGCAATGGGAGTATTCTATCGAGACCACTTCAGCAAATGTATAGCAGGGACAGTATAGTGATCACCCCATGGAACGGTTCCTCCTCGAGATCTCTGGAGGCCTCTACTCCGAGCACAAAGCTGATATCGTATACACCCTGACGAGCCCTCAGCCAGTTGGTGTCGTCAGTCATGGCGCACTTACTTCACGGAAATCCTTGGGGCTGGTCGTCGACAATCGTAGCTGTGATAGTCGGGCGTTGACGACGGGGTGCGATAGAACGTGTCGTTTTCCTCCCATCGCGATAAGGACCAGGTGCAAGTTGCATTCCAAATCGAGCGCTACAATGCGACCGTAACGCGTAACGCTGGGCTGGTTGCGTTGCTAAAAACGGGGGGTTAGTTTCAGCTTGGTTGCTAACGGTAGCAACGAAACGCGTAACGCGAGCGCAGGTCTCGGAATGCCTTCACCGCACTGTCAATCGACGGTGACGGCCACGAATTTCAAGTCTGCGGGCATGTTTGTCTCATTTCGGCTGGGAGGTGACCCAGGCCTGTGTCTGCACTCGGATGTGCCAGAAAAGAAACCATGTTCAGAGTCTATCTGAGAACGAAGACGAGAGTGACGGAGCGTATGAAGAGATGTAGATTCGATGCAGATTTACAGCATGGAACGGCAGGAGGATAAACGCGCAGGTAGCTGAACATGACCACAAATCGCGCAACACTTCCTTCACATATCTCTGTTGCCGCCGTCGCCCCAGCAATTCCAGTTCCATCCAGGTCTGGAGGCCCCCTCGTTGCCTCCTACAGTACATGATCAGCGTCTTTTGTACTCGCACGGCTTCAAAACGCGTCCACTCGACACAAGCGTGGACCACTCCTGTTCTGATATCATCCCTCTCGCCACCTTTTTGAATTCGAACATCGTAAAGTGGCTGTCGTGATCGTGCTGTGACACTGTCATTTGCTGGTAACCGACTGCATGCACAAAATCTACCTACAATGTTCTGAAGCTTGAACCCAACGGAGCTGATCAGCGTCGTGAACTCGCCCACGCTTGCGAAACGGCTCGCAACTTCAGCTAGCTTCAACTTGCCCCTGCTAGCTCTGTGAGCCCCAAATAGTCGGATCATCGTACGGCGCACCCTGGTTTAAGAATTCTCCATGCCTCGCTTATGCACCGCGGCCAGTTGGTGCTCATGAGACTGAGTGCACAAACCACGACGTCGACGACCTGGGCCTCACCCTGGGTGGACTCTATCGATAGTGGCTCACTTCCTGGTAACGGCACATGGGAACAAATGTCCGCCTCGATTACAAAGGCACCGTCAGAGACCAGATCAAAGGACAGGACGACCAAGCTCTTTGGGAGGAGGGCTCGGGCAAGTGCAGCATCCCCGCATCCAAAGTCAGCAATCACCGTCTTGATAGGATATGATGATAATTCAGAGATGTAGTACAGAACTGGATTTGATGGCCAGGACTGCACTTGACGTCTAAAGCCAATGTGGTACTGTATCTGAGTGAGCTCTTGTAAGGTCATCGTTGTTCTCACTAACGTCCTCAAAGATTTGGGGGTCTTCCTTGATCATCTTGATCGCGTCAGCGCTGTTCGACTTGTACAAGGTCTCATTTAGCATCCTTCATCGGACGACAAGTCAACGTAGTAGATCCCCAAGGAGATAAGGGCAGACCTGAAACGAGCCCCGTCCAGGCTCTTCCTCAAGCTTTGCTGGAGTGATGTTAGACCGAGGGTCTGTTCAGATTCGTTCGTGGGCTGAGCAGCATGCTTCGCGTTCTTCTTCTTGTCTTTGGTGGGCGCGCTCGAGCGAGTCTGATCACGACGAGAAGGCTTTGTCTTGCTTTTTTTCTTCGATGATTCCCCACCAAGAGAGTCTATCAGTTTGTCGAGGTTGACCTGAGCGTCGCGAAGTAGGTCCTGCTCCTCCGAGCTAGCGGCGCGTCTACGCTTTTTTGAATGGCGCTGTGTGGAGACTGGGTCGGATGGCACTGACCAGCCGGGAACGTCGAACAAGGCTGGCATTGGTCCAGGTCCAAGCACGGACACCGCGTTTTTACAGCTTTGTGGGCGAATCCTCACACGCTGCAGCTCTGTCACCATCATGCGTGTTCTTCAGGTATAAAGAGCCTTCTTTCCTCCTGTGCCCCTTCTCCTTCTCCCTCCCCATTGAACGCAATGGGATCCAAGGACAAGAAACCCGCATCTCAACGGTTCCCTATCCGTCCATCGGATCCCGCGTCCAACTCAAAGCCTACTCAGGTATTCTCGTCTTGACCCGATCAGCCAACATCTCTGACTCGATGACAGAACGGGAATGCCCCCGCAATTCTCGCGGAATCAGGACCTAGATCCTCCAAATTTCTATTTCGTGTCCCAACCGTGAGTTCTCCCCATCATGATCCCCCTTTTATATCACTCAGTTCATCCAGCCGTCGGTCTCCACCCCTGCTTCGAATCCAACAACCTCAGAAATGCCTATCCCAAGGCGTACCGTAGACCGTCCTCCGGCATCTGTGCGCCCTTTTGCTGTCAATTGCGTTTCGGCTGGCTGACGTGCTGTGTGGATGTTTCATTCCAGAACCCGGCGCCATCTCCGCCTCTTCCAAACTCAGGATCACCCTATGTGCGTTTAGAAGTGTTCGCGTTGAATGTCTCTTTAACATGCATATTTCAGGATGAACTCGCGCTTCTTCACGACAGCGCGATTGATACCAAGGGTCGCAGTCGCGACCACGAACTTAAGACGGCACCCATAGTTACACGGGATGCGTATGTCGCTGCCGGATACAACGAAAACACGACACAGTACGGGGTGCTTGGCCGTGCCTTGCAGATATTGTAGGTCGATAAAACCACCTCGATCATTGCCTGACATACCATATTTCATGTAGTAATAAATCGCAGGTATATTCACCCGTCGACCCTCGTTTATATATAAATACGGTGAGAATAATGCTTGTTTGTCCCTGAAAGCTCAACTTCTCTCTGATCACAGAACGCTCCCTTCTCGGCGGTCGTTTGTGGAGTGCAAGGATCGGGCAAGTCGCACACTGTCTCGATCTTGTTAGAGAGCATGTTTATCCCCAAACTACGTTCTCTGGGTTACCTGCGGAAGTCTCTCTCGGGCCTCGTACTTCACTTTGGTGAAGGAGGGCCCAGCGCGAGGCCGTGCGAAGCAGCCTGGTTGGCCTTGTCCGACATACCCGG
>JBBPOH010000824.1:0-10025 GCA_038091335.1 Phylloporus arenicola | reverse complement strand
GTCCAAAAGAGTAGTCTTACATTGTCTACTACTGTACTAGTTGAACAAATGTGTAACTAACATTTTTTCATCACTTGAAACCAACCTCTCACAAAACCCATACTCTCCATAACCCATACCCCTCACGATTGTCCCGATGGGTATGGGTTAAGAGAGAGTTGACTGTAGAGGAACCAGAGACTTGTTTGTTTGGCAAAAGCCTTGAAGACAAACAACCACTTTCCAATTTAGGAATGTTCTTAGTCCCGCTCACTCAGTCGCCCGTTTTCTTGCGGATTGACTTTGCAATGGACGTGGTTCCAGAGGACGAGGAATTCTCGGGACACCTACACCGCGACCGGGCTCTGTCCCTCAATTCATCCCCACAAGTGCCAGCTACCGTTCGAAGCCCGACGTTGCGTCTTCGCAGTTCCATCGCGAGTATGAGAAGCGTCACGTGCGTATCCACCAGATAGTCTTTTCCACTTTTTCAACATTCCACCGCAGCTCGGATGCTGAACCGGAAATCATGTCGCCCGTCCCTCGCCGCCATTTGTTGCACACTTCCGAAAGTTTATCTTGGCTGAAAGCGAGTGCATTCTCAGACGTTGATTGGCAAGCACGATCTATCTCGCCTGCTTCTGTCGCTTCGTCCGCCGCGTCCGCCTTTCCTTCGAGTTCAAGCAAACGGCTAAGCTTTAGTATCCTCTTGGAGCATGACAGACAGGCCCGTGCAACAGCCCTTCGGAGGACCCAAAACGAAGATGCGATAGATCAAGGTGCTGTGAGGCGATGGGTCCGTTGGATGCATAAGCATAATATGAAGGCATGGGTGGTTCCTTGTGCTATAGCCGCCTCCACCTACATCAAGTGGTGCATAGGCCTAGGAGGTTACTCAGGCATGTCTCTGTTTGACGTTCCTTGGAATCTCATTCATATTCGCACGTCCAGGGTATTCCACACCACCAATGTTTGGTGATTACGAGGCACAGCGACACTGGATGGAGTTGACCGTTCACCTCCCTGTCCAACAATGGTATCGTTATGACCTGCAATATTGGGGACTCGATTACCCTCCATTGACAGCCTATGTCTCTTGGATGTGCGGTAAAATGTAAGGAACGGGGTATCCTCGTTGCACAATGTATCTGATTTGGTTTGCCTCAAGTGGTTCGTGGATAGAACCATCCTGGTTCGCTTTGGATGCTTCTCGCGGTATAGAAACTCCTGGAAATAAGTTGTTCATGCGTTCAAGCGTGGTTGTACTCGACGCTCTCATATACGTTCCAGCATTATATGCATTCACGCGCACATGGCATGCGACACGCTCTTCAAGAACCCAGGTATTAATATTATTCCATTGTGTTCATTTTTCCAATTCATTTGTACCACAGCATGCAGCGCTGGTCACGCTACTGTTCCACCCCGCTCTTCTGCTCATCGATTTTGGCCACTTCCAGTACAACTCAGTGATGCTTGGTACGTCAATTAATCACAACCATGAACTTGGGTATCCATATGATCGTACTACAGGATTTGCCCTGTTAGCAATCAATGCGTTCGGTATTGGATTCGACCTAGTCGGCGCTCTTTTCTTTGTTCTCTGCCTGGGGTTCAAGCAAATGTCGCTCTACTACGCTCCTCCCATTGGAGCATATCTACTTGGAAAATGTATTTTTCTGGGACCTAAGCAAGGGTATGGTCATTGCTTGCAGCGCAAATACATACGCTGACACAACCCAGACTCCAACTCTTCACCAGACTGGCACTAGTCACAACTCTCTCTTTTCTCATCCTCTTTGCACCCTTCTTACCACCCTTCTCTCCTGTTTCCACTCTCTGGTCTGCTATAACACGCATTTTTCCATTCTCTCGCGGTATCTTCGAAGACAAGGTTGCCAACTTTTGGTGTTTCACAAATGTCACTGTCGTTAAATGGAAGCGTTTATTTGATGGAAAAGAGCCACTGCTTATCAGAGGCTCAGCTGCTCTCACAGCACTCGGGTTTCTGCCTGCAGTGGCAGGGCTTTTGTGGGGTGGTTACAAGACACGGTTATCTTCACCCACCACAGGATCGCGAATCCAGACCCCCACTCTTCCTTTACTCCCTTATGCACTTCTCACGACTTCGATGTCATTTTTCCTCTTTTCATTTCAGGTCCATGAGAAGACCATTCTGTTGCCTCTTCTTCCCCTCACGCTCCTTCTCTCCAGCGCGATACCTGGTGAAGAGGTATTTGCGTGGGGTGCCCTAGGGAATGTCGTTGGCCTCTTCAGGTCTGTTTCATCTGCCCTTTTCTTGCTTGATCATGCCCATGGACTCTGATCATAGCATGTGGCCATTGTTGAAAAAAGATGGTCTCGGCGTGCAATACGTTGCGATGCTCTTACTCTGGTGCAGACTCATAGGACACAATCCCTGCCGCATGCGATTCGATTCTTTTGTGCACACTTTTTCAGCCGTACGTGATTCCCTCTTTACTTTCCAGCCCATGTTTCTCTCTGTCCAATACCAAAAGTGACTGACGTTGGTCAATCTCCAGGTTGTCCATGCCTCTATGGCATTGTTACATCTGCTCGAGATGGTCGTTGCACCACCCGCACGCTACCCTGACCTGTTCCCGGTGCTGAATGTGCTCGTCAGCACCCCAGTATTTGGGTTGATCTGGCTGTGGAGCATCAGACGTGGTATTCAAGTCGGCTGGGCGATCACGGGGCTCCCCGGCTCGCGTGGAGCAGACGTCGGCAGGTCCAAGGTCAAGCTTGTCCACGACGGCTCAGACGGTGCGCAGGATAGCGAGAGCGTGGGTGCGGGTGTGAACGGGAAGCATGCAATGGGTGGTGGTGTGCGGAGGGACGCGGGGTTGCGCGCGGTGAGCTTGGGGTACACGAGTGGGCAGAGTCCCGCCTTTGGTAGGAGAGGACCTGGGGACCCGAGGCGAAGAGCGCTGGAGAGACTGTCGAAGCGTGCAGCGAGTGTGGAGGTAGAGTGAGCGTCTGGGTTGCGCATATACCGGATGGAACGCGTTTGCATATCGTCATGTGTTATCACTTTATTTATTGCTTGCACATGAGCAACATGTTCGAGGGCCTCTAACTTACAGTCAAAAAATAATTGTACATAGGATGGCCGATTCAGCACTCTTAAGCCCAGAGATACTTGGATTGTTGCTCAGGATATCTGCCCCCTTTCACGTCTGCGGCCTTAATGACCTGATCTATCTCTTGCAGTTCGGCCTCGGTGAAAACAATGTTACCTCCTGCACAATTCTCAAGTGTCCGCTGAGCATGCCTGAGAAAAGGCAACCCGAGTGAATGTCAAGAAGACCTGCGGCGGATATCTGGTAGACGTACGACGATCCCGGAAGCGGAATGACATGGGGCCCGAGGGAGCCTACCCAGGCGATACAAAGTTGCGCGGGCGTGATGTTCTTCTTCTTGGCAAGTGCCGTCAGCGCGTCCACGATGGCAAAGTTGTGTCTCAGATTCTGTCGAGGAAGATGTCAAATAGATACATTTGTGGAGGCCGCTCTTACCTCTTCTTGGAAACGAGGCATGTAATGGCGCATATCTCCCTCTGGGATGATGATCAATCGTCTCATTTTGGACTGCACTTTGTCAGTGTCACTTACCAGGGAGATCCTCGGGTTTTTTGATTTGACCGGTTAAGAAACCTTTTCCAAGCGGCCTATATGAGATAAGTGTGATGATAATCTCAATCGGGGTAGATCGTACGCGTAAGCGGCAACCGCCACACCGAGCTCCTTTGCTGTGGCAACAACTAGGAGACGGGGATGAGAATCGCTCGTCAAGACCAGAACACGAGAACTGACCTTGTCGAGTTTGTTCCTCGAACGACCACGGACTGATCTCAATCTCGACGACGCTGATCGGATGAACCTAAAAAGGAGAAGCCGAATGAGCTACAGCCAGAACGACCGTATCGAACAACACACCTTGTGACCACGACGGAGGGTGTCGGCACTACACTCGGACATGCCAATGTGATCCAGCTTTCCTTCGTTCTTGAGCTTGGCGAGCGCACCGATGGATACCTCGACGGGAACGTTTGGATCGACGCGACCGCACTGGAACAAGTCGAGGCGCTTCGTTCCTCTCAGTTTCTCGTTTACCAAATTCACGCTTCGGGTGATATTTTCTGGACTAAAAAATATTATAGCGATGCTTTAGAAGCTGTTAGAAATATAAACACGCACGAGCAGTCTACCTCAAGTGACTCTGCCAAGGCTCCTCCCTGGAAAGCACAAAGATGGACAATGGTCAGAGATGCATGCGGTCAGTCCAACACGGGCCTTGACGAACTTTGATGGACAAGAACGTCCTGTCAGCGTACTCGGGGTACCTTTCAAAGAATCTAGCAATCAATTCTAGATTCGCGGTAGACATATTGTAGCCGTAAAACTCTCCTGCCTGATGATCAGACCGCACAGAGGGAATGGAAGATAACGCTCACCTCCGTTGAGAAACATCTTGGCACCGGGAGGCAACACATTGATGCCTGCTTTGATTGCTTCGAAACAATGCTCGTCGGGGAGAGGTTCCAGCCTCCACCTACTCTATTGATCAGACAGGCAAGCCACGGGTCATGGTGTTTGTTACTTGCGTCATCATCATAAGACCGTGCTGTTACGGGGGGAAGTAGTCAGATTATTATTCTAAAGTTTGAATCAGACAAGCAGAACCTACAGCCACTTTGCCTACGATGATGTCGGATGCTGTACCTCCAAGCTTGACCGTCATTATTGGGCTGTCTCGTTCGAAGGTTGTTATTGCGATTGAGTTCAAGGAGAAATGCCTTTGTAGTCGACCAGACATATGGCGTCAGCACATTTAGTCAAAATTGATGACGAGATCAGTAGATGTCTTTTGGCCGCTGATGCAGATGACGCGTCTAGACGTGCCGCATGCATGTCCTAATCCATACACACGGGGGATTACGACATTTTCTTGCTGTTTATAGTGTATTGAAAATGGCAATAACTACACAAAATTTGAAATTTGCATGAAAAATAGACATTTTGATTGACCTTTCCTGACCTTTTCATGGTGTGAAAATGTCATAATCCCTGGTGTGATACCCTTGCCTCGCCTTACTTGAGGTAACCTGTGACACCTCACGGCAACAGCCTCGCCGTCCCAAACATGTCACAGCACCGTCGACACGTGTTCGATGCGCCGACAACGCTGCTGAATGGCTTTTGGGGGCCCGTCTTAGGGCTTTCAGGCCGGGCCGTGGTATCACTAATTACTTCTAGCGCCGCACATCTGGGTTGGCATTCAAAGTAGTAGCGCAATGGAAGGAGGACGGCAGAAATGAAACTGCAACATGTTAGTCTTGGCCAATCTGGCAGTCAGAGGCCCCGGGGGACCGGGGCCCGCATATCCAAAATTGGCAGCGAGCGACGGCATCCCGGCTCGTGCATCTGTGTGGTCCCGCGTCTGCTTTACCGTCGTAGTTTCGCCACGCCGTCCGTCGAGCTCTTGTGTCCAACGCGAGTTGTTCATGACAAAAATGAGTGTGACTCATTGTCACACAACATTGTCACTACGGCCCCGAGAGGGGACGTTTCCTTCAGCACACCCTTTCATGGCGAGGCGAGTCTCTGAGTCTAGCCAACCCATTACTTAGCGTTATGGGGGAAGTGCTGCATCCTCTCGTCAATGCCAACATCCAGAGGAACATCCACTAACAGAACATTCGTATGCCTTCCGTCTAGAACAACCTTCATCAAATCACAACTCGAGGCCATTCTCGACCCACGTCGTCAATCTCAGCATGAAACAACCTGGGCGGCGAAGTCGGTTCTAGACGACCATATTAATGACAAAGAACACTCGGCGTCACTCCCCTGCTAAGTGCTAACGCCGCTGGGGTGTTCTCAGAAGTCATCTTGGGTCGCTGAGCAGCGGCTGCCTGTATTTGTGTCTTCTGTACGATTCGGGCGCAGGTGCGTTGATATGTTGACCCCAACCGTCAACCGCTCCTTGCGCAAGGGCTTGACAGTGACACAACCAGAGGCTGCCGTTTTTTCATTGACCCATGAGCATTTGCGAATCTATACTCGAGACATGCATGTACTTGAAAAACCTCAGCGGTCTAGCCAACTCATACACTCTCGTTTTGCTCTCAGCTTCGGTCATCCTTGTGAACCGTCGCTCAGTAGTTCACTACCGCGCGCTCAACGATGCGTTTCATGATATCATTGGATGCTCGTAAACGACTCAGGTGGTCAAATTGAATCCGGGACACCCGCCAGACCAGGGCCTCACCTCGTTCGCGAAGCACGCCCTCTGTCGTTTCCCGAACGCGCATTGTAATGTTTCTCTGATGCTCGGATTGACGCTGCCATGAATCTTCCATGCGCAACCTCAGCCTCATGGTCGAAAGCCCCTCTTAGTTCAACCGATCTCGCCTTCCCGATCCGTCTAGCATGAGGTTGCGTTCACCCTCCTATTCACATTGAACTCTATTGTCTCGTTTCACCTCCCGCCTTGCTACTCACCACTACTCGAACGATTATCATTTTCCCGGCATGAAGTTCTTTTGGCTTGACATATCATTGCCATTCTTTAACACTGAACCGGCGGTAGTGCCGGTCTCAGTGAACTGGTTTCCCAACAGGCGCTGCAACTATGAGTGCCACTTCTGTTTCCACACAAACAAGAACGAATTCATCCTCCCTCTGGAGGATGCAAAGCGTGGTCTTCGCATGCTTGCTGACGCAGGCATGCGGAAGCTCAATATCAGTGGTGGGGAACCATTTCTCCAGCCTCGCTATATTGGCGAGGTCTTCAAGTTCTGTAAATACGAGCTACACCTCGAGTCTTGTTCTGTCGTGAGCAATGGCTCGAAGGTAACAGAAAAATGGCTGGATACGTACGGGGAATACCTGGACGTCATGGCCATTTCATGCGATTCGTTCGACACGGATACAAACATCAAGCAGGGACGCGCGGAGAACGGAACCGCAACGACCCACATCAAAAATGTATTCAAGGTCGCCCAGTGGGCAAAGGAGAGGGGCATAAAGATCAAAATCAACACGGTCATCACTATGTGTGGTATTTCATCCTTGGCCATACCACTTACTGATCGGCTGCCTTGCTAGGAATAATTGGGAAGAGGATATGAATGACGAAATCGAGCAAATTGCGCCGTTCCGCTGGAAGGTATGTTCTGGTTTTTGTAATGATGTGCGACGGGATGTGAACTAGCGAAAGGTCTTTCAAGTGCTCCTGTTAGACTCGGAGAACACGGGGGTTGAGACCGGCTCGCTTCGTGACGCGCGCAAGCTTGTCATCACGAGGGAACAATTCTATGCATTTCTGGACAGGCACGCTTCGCAAGAGTGCCTTGTTCCAGAAGACAACGAGGCCATGAAAGATTCGTATCTGAACCTGGATGAAAGGATGAGGTAAGTGCATACGATCTCGGGATCGGAAGCTGACGGTCATTTTGGCCAGCTTTTTGGACTGTAGGGATGGAGGGAAGAAAGCTGGGAGATCGTTGTTGGAAGTGGGCGTCCAACCGGCGCTACAAGATTCGGGGTTTGATGAGAGTGCTTTCAAGGCACGTGGGGGAATGTTCGACTGGAAAAGAGAGGCTCCAGCCCAATCGCTCGAGTGGTAAACGCAGGTTGTATATATTGATTAGTGTCCTTGTCTATGCGTCTCTTCTTTGTAGCAAACGATTTTGGATCCTTGCTTATTTGAAGTGCGATCATGCCCGATTGAAGTTCACAAGCTCAGCGAGTCTAAGTCAATCGAAACCGAGTGTTTTCACGTCCCGAGTTCGAACACTCAGGCTGGATGGAAGCATACGCCATGCATGGTTTGCGAATAGTGGAGTGCTCCATCCCCGAGGTTTGGTGGTCTACGCTATCATAGGGCGAAAGGCCATGTCTTCCGGTCAACACGCGAGTCACCGTAACTGAAAATCTGACCGCTTTGCGACCTATCACCGTCTCCATTTTTCAACAGTCTGCTATGACCTGTTCTAGCAACCGCTGCGCATCCCCTTCTTGTGGGCCGACGAGTCGAGTTTGTTCTTTATTCCACAATGATTTATGGATTGACCATTCGAGACAGACAGGCATCTATCCTTTCTTATACATGAACTCTTGTTCAAGTTCGTGCTCGAGCCTTTGTGGAATCCGATTCTACCCGCGCTCGTAAGCTCGAGCACGCCTTGTCCGTCTTACACTTTGTTCTGCGATAGTATATTACTCTGTCCTGTATGACGCCATTCTCGGTCCGTTTTCATCCGCACGATTGAGGTGAGCCCTTTTCTGTGACATGCACTGATGGCCCTATTGAGCTGACAGGTAGCGTCGCTCGTAGCAGGCTGCCCTAATGGTAACCCTAGTATACGCCTCAATCAACTTCGCACACCCTTCCGGACCATTCGATGACCCGGCCCTAGTTCATCGTGCTTCGTGCAATGCTAGCTCAATCTTGCCCGCGGAGGAAGAAGAGCTCCTCCCCATGTTTTTGCATCCAAGAGCTCTCTTGAACCCCATCGGTTTCTTACGCCCAAACGTCGTGGAGCAAATTCTTCAAGACCACGAAAGAAACGGGACAAAGTCAATCTGGAACGTGCTCCGTAGATCGGATGACTCTGCTTGGGCAATATGTTTTGCGGATCACATTGATGATTTCAAGGCAAGGTCATACGCCATGAAGGGGATCTTGAAGAGATGGAAAACCGAGGGAATCTTTAAGGACATTCTCAAAGGTACGGTGGTCTGCTACTACCTTCTCTCCTTTGCCGTAATTGTCCTACAGGGTGGAACAACGAAATATATCCGGTATACACGCCTCGGCAGGAACGTCCAGATTCTAGGATATGCGTCGCATTGGGGATCGAGCGTGCTGCGCTACCACTATTTGGATTTGCCAACTTTGGGTGTCTTCTCACAGGCAAGTTGCCATGCGTCTTTGAGCATTAAAAGTTTTCTCACTTGAATTTGACTCAGCGTTCTACGATTGCCCTACAACGGGAAAGACGATGCTTTGGATCTCCCGTCGCTCCCTTTCAAAGAGCACGTAAGTTTTTTTTTTCAAGGGACTTATCGGCTATAAACTCTGGTACAGATGGCCTGGGCGGTATGACTGCACCGTAGGAGGTGGAATGGGGCTTGGTGAAAGTCCCAAAGACACCATCGTTCGCGAATGCGCTGAGGAAGCCTCTTTACCATCCGACTCCGTCAAAAAACACGTGCGCTCGACGGGGATGTTAAACTACACTAACAGGTCTCCCGCGGGGTGGATGCTGCCCGGCATTTATTACTTGTACGAGCTTCGACTCCCGCGAAATGGGAGCGTCAAGCCGCGCACGAACGTTGAGGATGGCGAGGTCGATTCGTTCCAGCTGATGAGTCTCGAAGAGGTGATGCAGTGTTTGCTGCAGGATCAGTTCAAGCCAAGTTCTGCGATGGCGTTGGTCGACTTTTGTATACGACGAGGAGTGATTACGCCCGAGTCGGAACCTAGGTATCTCGATGTTTGCATGGCACTGAGGAAGCCTGTGGTTTTACCTATGCCTTGACGGTACCCCGTATTATAATTGTGCTTATGATTATTAAATGTGAGATCATGAAACCCCCACTCGAACTAACGCGAACTAACGAACCAACAACAAGATGGTCACCAGGTAGTTCAATGAGCGCGATGAAGATTTTGCATGTCGGTGTGTTCTCTATCATCGTTCATCGTGGCTGAAGACTGTGATCAGAAGAACTGGAAGAGTTCGAACTGACGAATATCGATCCTTTCCGAAGTAAAAGAATACATGGCCATTGGCAAGACAGCGACTGCATCGTGATCTCGTGCGTTAGCTTGAGGCAGTACGAGAAGATGATTCACTCCGCTTGCTCCAAGCGCCATTTATTGCTACGACAAGAGCCGCGTGAGCCAAAAGGGCCATCCGGAATCGGCAGCGATTGACAATAATATGGACACCTATTTCTTCAGCCGAAATAAGACAGTTAGTTGCCGGTCTCTTAGATGGAGCACCACACTGATCT
>JBBPOH010000823.1:0-10043 GCA_038091335.1 Phylloporus arenicola | reverse complement strand
CCAAACACCACCAAATACAGACCCCCAACTTCAGCAGGGTCAATTGGCACTTTTGCAGCAGCTAGCCCTTACTGCCAAGCTTGCTAATGGCTCCCCGACACCCCCTTCAGCAGAGACACCGCCACCGACGGATGCAAAGCCTGTCATTCTGGTGCCAGACCCACCGCAGCCTTATTTGCCATTGCCACAACCCCGAAGAGCTGGTTCACGTTTTGACGGTCCAGGGGATGCGCGATATCGCAACGGCTACTCGGATCCACGAGATCGACACGATTTCCGTGACGAGCGATATCCTCGGGGTGGTTCTCGCGGTCGTGGTCGATGGGATGATCGCCACAATCGTGATCGCTTCAGACATCACGATCGGGACCCTCCTTCGCGCCAAAGACACAGCCGCTCGCGCAGCCCCCACAGACACGAAGAACGGCGAAATCTGCGGTCAAGCAGTCCTCCCCGTCCTCCTTTGACCGACGGAGAACCCCATCAACATGAACTACCTGCTAGCACAGACGGCAAAGACGAGTTTGGACGTGATATCAGGGTGACATCCAACTCGCCCTCCAGATCGACGGCAACCGCAGACTCGCAGACACCTGCGCCGATGGAAACGTCTGTAGATCCTAGGCCTAGGGTCCGGCCAGATAATCATATACCTGTATCTGATCAGTTGCCTTTGGTAGCTGCGAGTACGCCTGCACAGAGTACTGACACGCATACCCCGAGCTCCGCATCACAGCAGCAGCCTGGTCTTGACCAATTTGATTTCACCACATTTGATGCTACGAACCCCTCATCGTGGGAAGCGCTGGGACACATGTGGCAGGCTACGTACGGCTGTCCCCCGTCGCAGGAGGAACTGATGCAGTTTGTGATGGCGGGGAGCATGGCGGCTGCTGGGATGATGAACGGCGGCTTCAACGGTGCGCAGGGAGGTCAGTGGCAGCAGGGTAACTGGGAAGACCACGGTACACCGCGCGGTGGCAGAGGCAGAGGCAGAGGAAACCACCAGATGGGTGGGCGAGGCAACTACGGTGCCATGGAGCAATCCGAGGCAGTTGTCTTGAACGGAGACGCCGAGTCGATGGCGGAGACGTTGGACGAGGGCGGAAAAGGCGGCGGTCGAATGCAGCGGGTTGGAGACAAGTGGATGTTCGTGCGGGACGATTAGCATACTCACTTTATCTGTACAGCACACATTATTTCTGTTATGCGCTTCAATCTGACTCGTAGCATTCGGTCGCTTCAAACCGCGTCGAGCGTCAACGCAGACGAGATTGCGCATTTCTCCCGTCTCTCGTCGCTCTGGTGGGACGAACATGGCGAGTTCGCGCTGCTCCATCGCATGAACCCGACCAGGGCGCAATACATTCGCGAAAGACTCGTCGAGATCACGCGCGAGGAAAAAGGAGAGCAAGCGGGAGACAGCGTGTCACAGAGACGCGACGTTCTCCGGGGACTCGACGTCCTCGACGTCGGGTGTGGTGGTGGACTACTCTCCGAAGTAAGGTCCGCTGTACTCCCTGGAACGCACCAACTGACCCCATCTCACAGAGCCTGGCAAGGATGGGCGCGCGCACGCTGGGCATCGACGCCTCCGAGTCGAATATCGGTATCGCGTCCGCCCACGCCCGCGCTGACCCGGAACTGTCCTCGCTCGTGTACCGCAACGCTTGTGCAGAGACGCTCTTGGAAGAGCCAGCTCGGTTCGACGTGGTGTGCGCGATGGAGGTCCTCGAGCACGTCGACAACCCTGCCGGCTTCCTCTCGGCGTGCGCAGAACTGGCCAAGGTGTGTACCGCCGCTGGACTGGGTGCTGTTGTCGCTGCTGACCCGCTGCCTTTGCAGCCTGGCGGACACCTTTTCCTCTCGACTATTGCTCGTACGCCGCTCGCTTACTTGCTCACGATCGTCGCAGCGGAGCACGTCCTGCGAAAGGTTTCAGTGGGGACCCACACGTACTCCAAGTTCATCAACCCTTTGGAACTCGTGTCATTCTTCTCAACATATTCTTCGCCATCCTCAATCCCTGGAAAGCCGTGGATAACACGCACGTATAACCATGGCCTTCCCACCCGCACAGAGGCCGAAGTGAGAGGCATGATCTACCTGCCCTGGAGCGGCAACTGGCAACTCATGTCTCGAGGTGCGACCCAGTGGGGGGCTGCTGAATGCAACTACTTGTTCTGGGTGCGGAAGCCATACGAGTCATGACACAACTCTCGAGATCAAACAAGTGATGCACAACATTCTACAGATTCTAAAATACATGGTAAATACATATCCACAGTGCGAGACAAGTGAGAGTCAAGGAATGAGTGACCTGAAATTCGAAGTGGATAGTCCGCTAGGCTATCGTCGAGGAATGAAAGAACTAGCAACGGACGAGGATGGTTGTAGTGTCAAGACATCAGCCTCTCACCCCAGACAAGCCGTTGTCGGTGTGCTCGGTAGGCACCGCTCACGGCAACTAGGGTAACCCACAAAATGGTAACCATGAACACTGCACATGCAAGCCGCATCAGTGCTTTCCATCGCCAGGACACTGGCGCAGAGGAAGTGAATATGATGAGTCTCCAACGTTCTCGAAAGTCCGTGTTCAGCCACAACAAATTGCTGACGAGTTCCTGGGCCTGAAAGCATATCTCAGTTCCTTCGAATTGCCCCCGAGGCTGGTGCTCACTTTTGTTCGACCAGAGTCGTACGCATGGCGAATGTCGGCGACACGCGAACGGATGCGGGGAAGTGTCGTGGAGAGATCTTGAAGAATCACCAACGAGTATTGTAGCTCGTCCCGTAGTTTGGGTATGTCCGATTTCAGGGCTTGGTCTGTCCGCTGTATATTCCTCTGCCAATGTGCCATTTAAGAAAGAGATCGTCAACAAGTGTAGTACGCACGTTGAGTTCTGCAAGGGCCCCCTTGATTGAAGACTCGATCGCTCTAAAATTGCCCAGGTGTTCTCGCAGCTTGCTCTAAAAAACGCGTTAAACAAGGATAGCGACAGTACCAAGACTCACGTCGAGGTCCTTTATCTGGGTGTCGAACTGAACTGCGCGCGAGAGGGTATGTTTCGCCCGGCGATCGATGGAGGAAGAATCATCGTCGTCCGTGCTCGGGTATCTGCCGCCAACGGAAGATCAGACCCTGACCAGCGCCCCGACGATGGCGAGAACGCGGAAATCAAAAAGAAGAAACCTACAAAGCGCGCGCAAACCTGACCTTTTCCTGAGCCACCGGAGGTCGCAGCATGGAACAATAAAAGTCGGAGACGGTCTTTTTCCCTTTCCAAAACAGGACCGCATCGACCTCGTGGCCGTCATGTCCCTCTTCGCCGCCGCACGTCGTTTCTGCGACGACTTTGCCAACAAGCGGTCTATAGACACGATTCTCGAACACTTTTCAACCGGTCCGTGCGAGGTCTTTGAACATGGTCTCCCCCGATTCGCACCGTTCTTGGGCAGGCCGCTCCATGGCCGCGAGGGCGTGCGGCGCTACCTCTCCACCCTCGCCGATCTCATCACCTACGAGAACATGCGTTTCTCAGAGTATGTCGTCGATCCCGATGCCAGAAAGGTGTCCGTCAAGGGAACTGCAACGTTCACATGGAGCGCCACCCGCGATAGCTGGGATGAAACGTTTGCCTACGTATTAGACTTTGATCATCAAGACAAGATCGCCCGCTATCAAATCTGGGGTGATACCGGCGCTCTGTACCTTGCCTGTCAAGGGCGTCTGGCAAAGGTGAGTGCTCATGAGGTTGGCACTTCTCCCTTCACGCGTCCCGATCTCGCAGGATTCAGATGTCAATCCATGTACTATCTGATACAAGTAAAAATGTGTATGCCGGATATATGACCAAGTGGCATGAAGAAGGTGGGTAACATGTACCAAAGAGTAAGACGAGTCCCAAATGTTCAAGCCATGACTCATACAAGCTACATTAACAGATCATAGAATAGCGTGAAATGTGCTCACTGGGCAGGACTGAGCAAAAGATGTAAGATAGGGCATGAAAATGTTCGTGTACTGTCCATGTCAGTCATGAAAGATGAACGTTGTGATACAAATCATTATTGAAGCACGCAATTGCTATGCTTGTCGCTGTTTCGTTTCTTCTGGCCAGAGTCTCCAGCAGAGGTGTCAGGGACATCCTGCTGCACCTTTTCGAACGCAGAGCCGCCGTTCGATGCAATTTTGGACGCCGCAGAGGCACGTCGACTGGTTGGCGCTATCGAGTCAGCATCGGGTTCCACAATCGAGAAAAAAGAGCGTCTCGGTTCTTGTCGACTGGACTGACTGTCCGTTGTGTTGACGCTCTTTGGATCCGTGTTGTTGCTCGACTCGGATTCGGGTCGCTCTTTCGAATTGATGCTGTCCCGAAGCTTGGATGATGTCCACCCTGGAACCCTGTCGTCTGCGTTGGCTGCAGGGGTTGGGGATGGGAAGGCAGATGGATGAGCGACGGATAGGGATGAACGGGAAAGTCCAAAGCCAGATATGATCTTGAATGCAGCGGGTGGCTTCGGGGGTAGGGTAGAAGTGTATGAGGGAAGATCAACCGTTGGGCGTGGAGAGGGCGTGGCAAATGAAATCTCAGACGCAATTATCGTTGTGTGTGCCAGTGGGGAGGAGGGGTTGACGCCATCCTGGGAATTGTGAAACACATTAAAGTTGCCCTTTTCCGCAATCTGCGCGTACAGCAGGAGCTGCGATCGAAGGTCACAAGTCGGCGCTGCGTCCGATGCACATTTTGAGTGTGCTATGAGGCTACATCGGTCACAAACAACCGCGTTCTTCTTCACGCTTCCAACACACACGCTGCAAACCATCGCTGAGGTATTCTCATTGAGTAATCTAGGCCGCAGATAAAATGATTGCTTACGCTTCCCAAATATCGTTTTTACAAAGGTATGGTTTCGAGGTGAGAATGATGTGTCGTCAGGGAGAGGTGACGTCGGTCCGTGGCAGGGGCTCCGTTGTGAATCAGCTGGTTCCTCTTCTGCAGGAGGCGCTGACGAGGGCGCTTCCGCGATGGGCGGCGACTCGATCCGGGCAAGCATTTTGGCAACGTCTGTTTTTTGAAGGTCGGCGCTGACGCGGCGTAGGAAAGGAATACTATCTTGAGATCGGAGCTCCTGGTGGACACGTTAGTCATACCACTTTCTCACCAGGACGGCCATACCTTGAGCGCATCCCAGTTTAGCTTTAGCCACGGGTGTTCACAGAGCCTCTCCGCATCTGGCCGCTGTAAAGGGTCCTTGTGGAAACATTGTTGTAGAAAGTCCTCGAGTGCATCGGAGCACTCCTCTGGCAAGGGTGGCATCTCATCTTCGACGATCCGAAACATGACTATCCAATCGGATCATTAGCATCGGGTGACAAACACATGGAACAATCGACACACACCTGTCATGCTGTTTGAAATCTCCCCATAAGGAGGGCGGCCGGTAAGAAGTTCGATGACAGTACACCCCAGGGACCAAATGTCGGATTTCGGCGAAGCGCCCTTGAGTTCGATCACCTCAGGAGCCATCCAGTTGGGAGTGCCAGCCACATTATTGAGTTCGCGTTCCATCGCCCGAAGATTGAGAGAGACACCAAAGTCCGAAAGCTTGATATTGCCCGTCTTGGTGGTGAGGATATTGGCGGCCTTGAGGTCGCAGTGGACAACCTGGCATTTGTGAAGGTAGTGCAAACCCTCCAAGATCTTGACAACATATCCGGCGACAAGGCGCTCGTTCAGTTTCCCGAAGGCCTTGAGTGTCTGTCCCAGCGACCCGCTTTCCGCATATCTTGAACAAGAGTCAGCAATCAAATAGTTAATCGAGGTGATTCCCTCACTCAAGTACGATATTCAAAAATTCCTCATCTCTCACCATGCCCTCGTATTTGACAATGCCTGGGTGCGACAAACTTTTCATCAAATCGACCTCTTTCATGAGCTGCATGACCTCTTCTTCTTTCAGACCCTCCAGTCGAATACGTTTGACAGCGACCATCTGACCCGTGGTCAAGTTCAAGGCCCGATAAACGACTCCGAATTGACCTCGACCGATACAGTTACCAAGTTGCTTAAATGGGGATACATGAGCACACCGACAACATCTCTGGAAACAAAACTCACGAATCGGACGCCTGCTTTACCCTCTTCTTCGATCACGATCGTTTGGCGTACAGCACTGCTATCCATCGACTCGCGACCTGGTAGATCACTAGCACCTCTATTATTTACGTATCTCAAGGTTGACAATATTCCCATACCTGGAACGGCGCTGTCTCCAAGGTTCATCGGAAGAATTCGGTCGGCTCCGTGGTCTCAATCTTGGGTCATCGAATTCGCTGTAGAGTCGACCACGTATGAGGGACCCATCCAGATGGCTAAGCGGGGAGTCGGGTGAGGGTGATGCCTGGCTGCTGCGATCCCCAGATACAGCCCTAGGAAATGGTACCGCGGAGCTGCCCTCCCTGTCTGGATCGTCCAAACCACCACGAGGTATATAGGTTCCATTGCGGCGGACACCATTTCTTGTACTCGGACGGCGCAATATGACTTTCGAACCGGGGGAACTCGGGAGAGGGCTATCAGGACTGGCGTCACGTAGGAGAGATTCCTTGGGCAAGAGTATAGGATCCACAGTATGCCTAGGACGATGAGTAGGTCGGCGCGGGGAGGATGGAGCTGACTCGCTGCCATCATTGTGGCGGGAAACCCCAATGAGGTATGGTTTTCGAGATGGAGAGGCTGAGGCAGGGCCGAAACCAAGTTCTTCTCGGTTATTCTTTTTTTGAATAGGAATAGGGCTTGCAGGGAAGGCATCCATGAAATCATCGGGCCATTTCCCTTTTCCGAGTCGAACACGAACCTGTTCAGGTTCACGGTCTCGTTGGGAGTCGTCTACAGGGGATCGGGCTCGAGCAGTGTCGCGAGAGCTTGATCCACATGCGCTGTTCTCCTCTTCCTCAAGTAGACTGACAAGGTCAGGGGTAGCGGGTTCGCTAGGTCTTCGATCTCTTGTCCGGGAACCATCCCGCCTCCAGGCCATCTCCTCTGCCAGAGACGCAGCTACAGAGCTGGCTTCTGTCCTGGAAAAGGATGGAATCTCTGAACCGAGCGACGTGGCTTCGGTGGTGACAGTTCTGATAGTACCAAACTTGTTGTGAGCACCACTGTTGCGGCGAAGATCAAATATACTAGAGTATGCGGTGTTCTCCGTGGTATTACTCGACGTCCTTGACTGTCTGAGGGGAAGATCTTGACCAGAATCTCCCACAGTAGGACTGGAAGATAGTGATTCTCGCGTCGGAAAGTGAAGCGAATTCGAATCAGGCAGAAGGCCACTGCCACCATGCAAACGAATGTGTAGGGGAAGAGGTGATTTAGGAGTCGGTGTAGTTGCCTGGATGGAGAAAACATCGTCATTTTCCGGGCCGGTGATCCCAATTAGTGTTCTACGTTACGTACCGTACCACAAGATGTTCCCGATTGAGGACTGCCTGACCGTAGCGGAGGAAGAGCTGGTTCTGGTGACGCCAAGCGTTTCCGAGCAGGAGGGGGGGAAACTGATCGCTGCTGCATTAGGTCGTGCGTCGAGGAAGCGGCGCGGGAGAGGGAGGGAGGGAAGCAAGGGCTATTATTGAATCCCGCATTCATCGCAGATTTGTTACCCCGACCAGTTATCACTTTTCCCCGGCCGACGGCTGGCGTTTCACATAGCTTCAAGAAGGAAACAATCGTTCTTGCTACACGACACAGTGACTCCGGAGTTGCTTCGATAAGGTCGTCACGATAGAAGAGGTCATCAGAAGGTACCCCGTGAGAAGAACACGCTGCGAGGAATTTACTAATGTTGCCCGTGCGCTTGAAGCCATCTTCTCGCGGATCAATTCTCAAAATTGCAGAAGGGACATGTTTGTTCATCAATCTAGGGGTTCAAATGACATTCATTCTCCTTCGACAACGACAACACTTACTCGCATAAGACCACACCATCCTTGAGCGCATCATTGAAAAGCTTCCTCTCTCTCTCCTCTCCAGCGTTGCTTATGACTGTGGAACTAGAACCTGCGCCAAATTGACTTGGGATTGCGCCTGGCAGTGCTCCGCTCTTTGTCCAGATGCGCTCCAGTCGCACCAGTGGCTGCAATCGAACTTCTACCTCGGCCCACTCTCGAGCACGCTGGCACCGTGACAAGTGCGGAGGTAGCTTACGTAACTCCTTGCATAACAACGAAGTGGCGGAACGAATTAGCGCGCGTTGTTCGGGAGTAGAGGCAGAGTTAAGTGAGGCCACAGAAATATTTAAATTATGGTTGTGGACATATCCAGGAGGTCCCCGTGTTGGGGAAGTGGCACGAGACCGCGCGGTAGAAGATGGTGAGGTCGGTCGCGGAGATGACGTCGTCGAACGCCACTGGGTATCGATTGATATTGAACCCCGTCTGGGTCCTTCCGTCGATGATATATAAGAGCTCTCTGCCGACGACCTGCGGGAGCTATCGACTAATGGTCTTGTTACAGACTCGATCGACGGTCGACGAGCGTTGATCGAGAATCGTTTGCTTGTTGGGGGAGGAGTTGGGGGTAGGTGTGTAGCAGCACGACTTGGTGTAGGAGACGATGGCGGGCTTTTGAAAGGAAGATATGCTGCGCTCGTAGCGCCTGGCCTGTTCGCCACGGACCCTAAGCGCCCTTTTCCAGGAGTGGGAGAGCCAGGCGGGCTTGGCAAAGATGGTGTGGATAAGGGAGATGGTTTAGATTTACCGGCTCGGGGGGACGCTGCGCCACTGCGTTCTGGAGAACCTGGACCACTCCTGTGTTCCCGACGAGGAAATAGAGGTTGTGGCGCACTGATTTCCCTAACTGTAGGTTGCATAGTCGCTCGACGGGTGCGGTCGCGCGCAGTAGAAGCAGTCGCAGTACTCGATGTCGAGTTGACCATCGCGACTGGCCGAGAATTAGGGGAAGGTGGGGAGAGATGAACTGCAGGCGAAGACACCGAGGCTTGTCGTAGGGAAGGGGTGATGAAGCTCGTCCAACCTGCCACGCGAGACTGACCATGCATCTCCGCATTGTTTACATGCTCTGTACTGACCCTACTCTGGTCCGCAGAAGATACGGTCGGAGTTGAAGGACGCGTGACCGAGTTGCGAGGAGGCCGTCGAAGTCCTACTTTGAATTCGAGTCGCTCCAACATGCCCTGCTTGGCCTTTTCAATGTCGTGGTCCTGTTTGACGGTATCGTCAGAGTATGGCTTGTCGTTGACCCTTCGTGTGGGGGAGATGGTATCAAAGTCATCATCAGGAGATGTGGCCCTGGCCCTCGACCGGATTGCAGTCCTGAGACCGTGTTGCAAGGAGGCTCGGATGCGTTGTTTAAACGTCGTCTGCGAAGATTCGGATATATCATGGTGTACCGACGAATGAGAAGAGGTGGACGACTCTGCACTTGGTGTAGAAAGTGCGAACGGGATAGGCTGGGATATGACATTGCTACGGTGCTGTGAAACCATCGAGAGCGGATCGAAGAAACAGGGTTCAGAGGGGCTAGATAGTGCAAGAACGGCCATGCATGGGCCTCATGCAGTGCACGATCAACGCAAGACGAAAGAATGTAGTAAGAAAGGACGGGGTGTGGGTCGCGCCGTACGTGAAAGTGGGAACGTGGACGATAAGAGTAGCGCCCGACCTGGGGAGGTATAAAGCAGGACAGCGGAGAGGTCAGTAGGCTGTCGTAAGAGACACATGTTGGGCAAAGAAGAAGTGCAACACAAGGCGGGTGGGACGGAAATTCTCAAGGGAAATGAATAAAGCTGACCGGATGTTGCCTTGATGGTCGATCCTGCACTGGTTTACAGGGTGTCGTGGACGTAAAGGAGGAGTAAGAGGGCAGTGAAGCAGAGCGACAAGATGGCCAACAAGAAAACTGCGGTAAAGGCAGATGCGACGGGACTGGTGGAAACAGATATCACTCACGGAAGCAACGTGGACGCCCATGCAAAGGACATGGCACTGTTACCGTGGGAGGTGGTCAAGACCCTATGACGTC
>JBBPOH010000822.1:0-10045 GCA_038091335.1 Phylloporus arenicola | reverse complement strand
TTCAATCAATGATGTCATTATGTCATCATTGATCTAGAATCATTAGTCACCATTTAAGCGTGACTGACATTAGGGTAATCTCATTAGCATAGGAATGCTAATGGTCTTCCTTATGTCTTATGGTAGTAAATACTACCATTTCGTCACTGGCCTCCATCCATCTGTCCGCCTCCGAACCCTCAGACTCACGTTGGTCAGTCAACTCTGACAGCCTCCTCTGTCTGGACAATCGCATCTATGTCCCCGACTCCAATGACCTTTGTCTTCATGTTCTCCAGTACAAACATGATCATCCCCTCTCCGGACATTTCAGACAGAACTGGACCTTGGAATTAGTACGCCGCGAGTACACCTGGCCAGGAGTACGCACCTTCATCAAGGAGTACATCTCCTCCTGCACCACCTGTGCGCATGCGAAAGTTCCTAGGCACAAGCCTTACAGACTCCTTAAACAACTTCCCATTCCTGAGAAGCCATGGAACTCCATCTCCATGGACTTCATCGAACAACTCCCGTCTTCCTCCGGACACACCACTATCCTAGTGGTCGTAGATCGTCTATCCAAACAGTGTATATTCATCTCCATTGACGATAAGATCACTTCTCCGGAGTTAGCAAAACTCTTCCTGCTCCATGTGTTTTCCAAGCACGGAGTCCCATCCCACATCACCTCTGATAGAGGTTCCAAGTTCGTGTCTCATTTCTTCAGGTCTCTAGGTAAAGCCCTTGACATCCGACTCCACTTTGCCTCCGGATACCATTCGGAAGGAGATGGCCAAACGGAACAGATAAACCAGACGCTGGAGCAGTACCTCCGCATTTACTGCAATTACCAGCAAGACAACTGGTCTGAACTCCTGCCCCTCGCGGAGTTCTCATACAACAATGCTCTGAACGCAACTACTGGCATCTCCCCCTTCTTCGCCAACAAAGGCTACCACCCCAACATCTCCGTTCACCCTGAACGAGACGAGACCTCCGAACGAGCTTGTGAATACTCTGTCGACCTCGACTCCCTCCATCAGTTCCTCCATGAAGAAATGGCTGCTGCACAGCTACGTTACCAAGGCCCATGGATGCTAGACGAACTCTGGCACTGGACTTCAAAGTCAGTGACCAGGCTTTCGTCAAAGCTAAGTACTTCCGAACCACTAGACCCTCAAAGAAGCTCACAGAGAAAAACCTTGGACCTTTCACCATCATCGCACAGCCCGGTACTCACTCCATCACACTCCGCCTTTAGGACTCCATGAAGTCCGTTCACCCCGTCTTCCATGTTTTGCAGATAGAACCTGCAACTCCAAACATGATCCCCAATCGTGTGCAAACTCCACCACCTCCGGTCGACATCGACGGTGAGACCGAGTACGAGATCTCGGAGATCCTCGACTCCAAGATCGACCGTCGACACCGGAATTGCAAACTCCTGTACCTAGTCTGTTGGTCTGGATACAAAGGTACAGACGAAGAAACATCTTGGTTATTGGCTGATGAACTGGACCACGCTTCTGAGCTTGTCCAGGACTACCATCTCCGATATCCAGACAAACCTGGACCTCACTCCGGTTAATTGTGACCAAAAGGAGTTGCAAAAAATAAGAAAATCTTGTACAAGCGGACCAGAAGGTACTCTACACTACCTCCGCTACCTCCATTACCTCCACCTCCTCTGCCACTACCTCCGCATCCTTTTTCTCCTCTTCCTCATCCGTATCCATGCTCGACCCGAAGGAGCTCGACAACATTTCCATCGGCCCCTTGAGCTCCGCCTGCTCTTTCTCCAACTCCTCTCCGAACAGCTCCGCCGCCTTGAGCTCGACGAGCTGGCATAGCCAGTTGTTCTGCATGTCCATCCGGCGGCAAAGCCCTCCTACTGACTGCCAGATCCCCCTGAGCTCCTTGAGGAGCTCCGTGCTCACTCCAGAGCTCACTCCGGAGCTCCCTCCTCCACCCTCCTCCGACCCCTTCTTTGCCTTCTTGGAGCTGCTCAGCCCCGCCTTTGGATCCTCCGCCTGTGCTCGCTTATGCGTCCTCTCCGGCTGCACCACTCTGGGACCCTCGCACCTCACCTTGGCGGCGATGCATTGCACGCACGCCCTGGACTTACCAGGCCTGGGCCCACAGTCAAGGCCATGGTTCTCGCACCACTGGCACATCACCATCTCCAACACCCTCTGTTTCCCCTTGTCACGCTGCTCAGCCGCGACCTCCTCCACCTACCTCTGTTAGCTCCTTCAAACTTGCATTGGTTGACGGACTCACCCGTCTCTTGGCTGCCTCCAACTCCTCCCTCCGCTTCTCCACAGCCCTCTGTTGCTCCTCCTGCTCGCGAGCCTTCCGCTCTGCCTCCTCTTGCACCTTCCGCTCCGCTTCCTCCTTCTGCACCTTCGCTCACCTCCGGTGCTCGTTGAACTTCACGGCGTTAAGGCTGTCGTCGTTGTTCTCATCCTCCGCAAGTTGTGCGTCAGACCAAGCCTTGAGGTCGTTGTTGGGGGCAGACATGTGGATGATTGTGGTTGTGAGTCAAGAAGCAACATTTAGCCACAATGGGTTTTTATACCCAGTCGGGATCATCTGGACTCCGACTTTTCGCACTCCACATTTGTATTCGCTTAGTCCCGGGTTGCTGAGGCCTTCAGGGGTTCAGGCCTAAAGGGGGGATACTGTCATATCCCAAACGCCATGCTAAGTACAACTCTGGATCTCCACACTGACGATCCACGTACTCCGGTGTGTAATCGCTCTCAGGGCACCCCGGACTTCTGGACATTCATCTCCTGCCTCTGTTTCACCTTGCCCCTTGTTCCTCTGTCACCTGTACCACTTTGCGTACCTACGACTGACACACTCTCTGCCTCTGTCCGCAGTATGTACCAGATTCCGTACTCCGCCTATGTATAAATACTTTCCGTACTCCATACAATACTCTAGTTTGATAATCACATTAGACTTACTCCCCTCTCTCCACGAGCCCTAACAGGTTCTGCTCTGACCCTACTCCAGTCAGGCTTGTGTACTCCCATGCCAAGCCCTACCCCCTATACCCACTCCTCCGAAATACGGGACCGTGTGGTAGACAAGGGCGCACCACATAAGGTGAAGCCAAGTCCCACCCGCACTCAACTCCGGACTCCCCGGAGTTCCCCCCGGAGTAAAGCCGGTCTTAACAGTTGCTCCATGAGGTAACTCTGACTAAAAACCAAATTAGATCACGAAGAATCATTGTTACGTATGACCTCAGATGTACCTGCATTCTCCAAGCAGCATTTCCAGTAAGCCACTCACTGTATATATGTTCAACTGCATCTTCCACAATTTCATAGACACACCGAGGGGTGAAATCAAGCTTGTCGTGGGGGAATGGGTGATTGAACAGAAGTTCAATGCAATCCAGAGGGTCCCGCAAATATAGATAGACGGGTGAGGTGGTCGGCACATTTGTCAGCACAACTCGGTATTTCCACCGAGGTCCAGAGGGAAGTGACTTGGCATGGCCATGGAGTTCTTTGGTGGTGTGAAAGGAGAGGTGCAATTCTCTAATCTTGCGATAGGCACAGATGAATCAGATAGCCATGTGTAGCTCAATAGTTCTGATATTGACCGTATCTAACTTGAGGAATTTGTCAATATTGGCCATGCTAAGTGAGGAACATAGCAAGTATTTGGCCAGTTTCCATTCCTTTTGAGTTGCAAACAGATAATACAGGTTTGTTTTGCACTGAAGTGAATAGACATCTATGTTAAATTGATCAAGGAATGTTTCTCCGCCATTGAAAATCTGAGAGGCATCCTTGAATTCCGTTACAGAGTAAGACTGCCCGCTGTGCTGTTCTATAAAATCATCCAGCATCATAGAGACATTACCAGTTTCATCCTGTGTGTCAGCGTCAACATCCATGGCCTCATCAATGTGCCAAACACCATCTTCTTCCATCGGTATTTCATTTTCTTCCACCAGTAATTCGACATCTTCCATTGGCAGCTTGGGGGAGGGGACAGGGGATCCTAGCTGTGGTTCCTGTGCTCTCACCAGAACCTTGGTGACGGAGACAAGGTTATCTTGCCAAGTGCGACAGGATCTAAGTGGTTGGCTGATGTGGTGTGTAACACCTTGACAACTCTCAAATTCCTTGTTGCAATAGGGGCAGTGGAACATGTGCTGATGGGTTGATTACAGAGAGTAGAGATAAGGTGAGTATTGAGACTCAGTGGCGCTGGCCGACACAGATTATCGTCTGATCTCATTTGAAGTTACTAACACTTAGTCATGTCAGGGAACTTTTCACCTGAAATCACAGCAAGTTGAGTAGAGAGAGTACCTTGTTGTATATAAACCATAAGTCAATCTTTAGTCACATCAGAGAACTTTTCACCTGGAATCACAGTGAGTAGAGGTAGGGCGAGAGTCACACTGGGCGACTCAGTGATTGAGGCCTGATTATCGTCTGAATCTAACTTACATAAGCTGACCCCTACTGTCTTCTGCCACCACCTACCCAAGGCTTAATTCAGTGTGCCAGCCTTGCCACAGCCATGCAGCTTCACTTTCGACAATGATCATGATGAGTATTTTCAGCCAGGCAGGATCCCACATTCGTTGAGCACAAGGTTTGTCCATGGAAGATAGGTTTGTCTCACTTTGTGCTCGGTCCTCGCTTTCTCATTCTAAAGTAGGCATGGACCTCTCCAAAGTGACTTTCCCGCCTTTTGTTCTTGAGCCTCGCAGTATGATCGAACACATCATGGATTTCATGTTGCACCCAGACCTTATATTTGGGGTCTCGCCATCTCCTCATGTCATCGATCGTGTGCCCTGAAACTTTGTGCCCTCTCGCCACTGGCACTCCTCTGCCATCGCCATTCGACTTCATAAACCAAGCACCCAGAATTGTATTGAACCCAAAGAACGTTCCCTCCGCGTACTACAGTATTGTTTCGCAAGATGGCACATCAAACCAAAGGGCATCAAGAAAGTGTGCGTTTAACCCCATGTTGGCTGAAATGCGCTCATGCAATAGACAGATACAACCCAGTACTGGGAGAGATGTTCCGACGCCATCATGATTACCGGTGCATGGAATTTCACGTTGCAGAGCAAGGCAAGGTGCTTGCCCTTGGCATCTCCACTTTGGCGCTGACCCATCCAACACCAGTCTCCCACCATCCTCCCATCTTCCCCTTCTTTTGCATCTCGCCTGAGAACCGTCTTGTGATCGTTGGTGAATTGAGACCAAAGTCTATGTTCCTGGGAAACAGCGCCTTGACGACCGCGGATGGCGAGAATCGGGTATGCTCTTGGGTCAGCCTGACAAGGGAGGCAAGTCTCATTCATCCACAGGTCAACTCGCACAGAATATGTCATCCTCGGTCACCAGTTCGCGTACTTTGCGGCCCTTATCCGCAAGGTCAAAGAAGTTCAATCTGGTATCCTTTCTCCTGAGGAAATCGTGCAAGGCATCCCTGTTTTTTCTTCCGTGCGGTTTTCTAATCGTACCATCCCATAGAAAGCATATTCCGTAGCCAAGATTGAGCATCCATAAATTGTGGATGAGGCTACCCATAAGCCCAAGCTTGGTGGCTTGATGGATCCTCGCATGGGCACTATCAATCGGAATTTCAAGTGTCAAACTTGTGGGGAGGGAATGTTGGAGTGTCCTGGCCAGTCTTTCGTCCTGGTTTGTCCCTTCTCCTACTTGTGTCCTTTGTTATTGTACTTAAACCCACCTCAAAGGGTTTCATTGTAAAAGTGAAAAAAAAATCCTCAAATGCATGTGTAAACTGTGGGGAACTTAAGGCTGACATCATGAGTCACGTCTAACTCTACTCATTGTGCACTTTTGTCCCTGGTTTATTGTGGATGTTGTTCTAATATCATGCGTGTTTATTAGTCTGACCCCAACTTGCCGACAAAATATGCTACATTCATGATCCAAAAGCACTCATGGCTGTTGCCTGGGTGCACTGCAAGATGAAGATGATCTGCGAGACTGACAATCCGAAGAAGGAGGGTGTTGAAGCAGATCCCGATGAACCTAGAAAAGGGCATTGCGATTGTGGTCATATCCAACTGGTTATCCGAAAGGAAGGACTTAAGCTGTTTGTCCAGTATAAGCGGCCAAAGGATGAGGACGAGGTTCGTATCAGCGACAGAGTGTGGTTAGTTGAATGTTCACCTCCCTGCATAGGACGCCAAGTCATTACAGTCGGACGGGCGGCTGTTTACACCTTCCGAAGTGTACACAACATTCAAGAAGATGTCAGATTTGGATGTGCACCTGATTGGACTTTCAGATGAATATGCACGTCCCGAGTGGATGATTCTGACCGTGATGCCTGTACCCCCACCTCCTGTCCGCCCGAGCATTGCTGTAGATGGCAGTGCAATGAAGAGTGAAGACGACTTGATGTACAAACTCGGAGACATTATCAAAGCTTCTGCAAATGTACGGCGCTGTGAACAGGAGGGAGCTCCTGTGCATGTTATTACAGAGTTTGAGCAACTGTTGCAGGTAAGCATGAGGAACAATGTTGTCTAAAATTCCTTTCTAATGCTGCTACATGGTTTTCGAAAAGTTTCATGTTGCTACATATATGGACAACGATATAGCAGGTATTCCCCAAGCATTGCAGAAGAGCGGTCGTCCTGTGAAAGCTATCCGTGCACGTCTAAAGGGGAAGGAAGGCCGCCTTCAGGGTAATCTGATGGGGAAGCGTGTTGATTTTTCCATGCGGACGGTCATCACTGGTGATCCAAACCTGGAGTTGGATGAGGTTGGTGTACCAAGGAGCATCGCCATGAATTTGACATATCCAGAACGAGGTATGTGCAGCCTGATTATTCAAGTTTTTGGGGCGACTGATGCTTGGGGTGTGTAGTGACTCCATACAATATTGCTTACCTCCAGGAGCTTGTACGGAACGGTCCTTCGACATATCCTGGAGCAAGATACGTCGTTCGGGACACGGGTGAACGCATAGATTTGCGATACAATAAGCGAGCGGATGCCTTCCTTTAGTATGGTTGGATCGTCAAGTGGCATCTTAAAGATGGAGAGTGAGTCATTTTGTTTGCTGGATTGTCATTCAGGATCTGTTGACATGATTGACTCCTCCCAGCTTCGTTCTTTTCAATTGACAACCAAGTTTGCATAAAATGAGCATGATGAGCCATCGGGTGAAGTTGATGCCATACTCCAGTATGTATCTCTCTACTTCTAGGTCGGTTAGGAGTGACATGTCTGATGACAGCATTCTGTCTGAATTTATCTGTTATGCCACCTTACAATGCTGATTTCGATGGCAATGAAATGAACATGCAGTATGTCCATCTGACTTCATTTGATTGTTCACCTATCAGAACTGGCACCATAGCATACCCTAGTCTGAAGAAACCCGTGCTGAGCTAAGCCAAATCGCGTGGGTTCCACATCAGGTTAGTAATCCAGTTTGCCTCCACTCTTCAGTACATGGAATAGAACTCTTGAAGATCAAAGTGAACAAACCCGTTATGGGTATCATTCAGGACATGTTGTGCGGTATCCGTAAATTCACTTTGCGAGATACATTCTTGGACTGGAATCACCTCCAGAACATCCTCCTTTGGCTCCCCGAATGGGACGGTAGTGTCCCAATGCCTGCGATCATCAAACCAAATCCTCTTTGGACAGGGAAGCAAATACTCAGCACAGTCATTCCACGAGGCATCAACATTCACTGCACACCCAATCTGAAGTCTTCTAATCCTGCCTTTGAGACGGCATGGTGATTGACAACAGCGAAATACTGTTTGGGATCATTGCAAAAAAAAACCATTGGAGCAACACAGGGTGGTCTGATTCATGTCATGTTTCGCAAGAAGGGCCTGGAGGCTACGTGATCGGTTTTCACGGGGATTTAAATGGTGGTCAACTTTTGACTGTTCTACAATGGTTTCAGCATCGGCATCAGCGACACAATTGCTGGGCCCAAGGTTATGAGTTACATTACCCAGCGTATTGGGGAGAAAAAGCAGCAGGTGGTGGAGATTATCGACAATGCCTACCATGACCAGCTGAAGCCCATGCTGGGGATGACCATCCGAGAGTTGTTCGAGAGCAAGGTTGAAAGGAAACTCAATAGGGCTTGTGATGCTTCAAGCAGATGGTCACCGCCAGTTTAATGGGCTCTTATATCAACATCTCTCAGATGTCGGTATGTGTGGGGCAGCAGAGTGTGGAAGGGCGCCATATATTATTTGGATTTCGTCATCGGACACTACCGCACTTCACCAAGGACGATTTTAGCCCGGAAGCAAGAGGATTTGTGGAGAATTCCTACCTGAAAGGACTGACGCCTCAGGAGTTCTTCTTCCACCCCATGGCTGGTCAAGAAGGACTGATCGATACAGCTGTCAAGATGGCCAAGACTGGTTATATCCAACGATGGCTTGTCAAGGCACTGGAGGACGTCATGGTTTGCAGCATCAGTTCATCTACGGGAAAGATGCGATGGACAGTGCGTTCATCGAGCGGCAGAAGACCGAAACATTTGGGGATGTTGGACAGAGAGTTCAAGCTCAATTACCGGGTGGATGTGACGGATAAGGCAGGAAGGTTTTTCCCATGTATTTTGCAGATTGGCATTGATGACAGCTTGTTGGAGCTTCAAGTCAAGCTGGATGAAGAATATGCACAGCTTGTAGCAAACCGCCGCCTCCTGCAGACATTCATATTCCCTTGCGCGGATGGTCTCACACCACATTATCTCCCCGTTAACCTTCAATGCATTATCCAGAATGCCACGCAAATCTTCCATATCGACCAGCGAAAACCCAGTGACCTTGAGCCTGCGTATGTTGTTGATGCTGCATATCAACTCACCAAGCGGCTCCTCGCTATCTGTGGGGACAACCCCTTGAGCAAGGAGGTGCAATCCAATGTGTCACTCACATCCCGCATGCACATATGTGCGACGATGGCCGTGCAGCATGTCCTAGAACAGTACTATCTCAATCAGGAGGTGTTTGAGTGGGTATTGGGGGAAATTGAAGCAAAGTTCAATCAGTCACTTGCACACCCTGGCAAGATGTGCAATACTCTCGCTGCCCAGTCGATCAGTGAACCAGCTACTCAAATAATGCTCAACATGTTCCATTATGCTGGTGTTTCAATCAAAAACATGACCCTTGGCATCCCGCATTTGAAGGAAATCATTAATGTTGCTACAAACATCAAGACACTGTCGCTTTCAGTGTACTTGGAACTGGAGCTCACGGAGAAGAATACATCAGCGAAAAACATGGAGCAAGAGCTAGCATATACGTCGCTTAGAACCGTCACCTCTGCCGTGAAAATTTGGTATGACCCTGATCCTACATCCACCATCATCAAGGAGGATTCCGGAGTTGTTCTTCATGATTCCTGATGAAGAGATTGAATACAAGCTGCATCTCCAGTGCCCATGGCTCCTCTGGTTGGTGCTTGACCATGCACAGATGATAGACAGAAAGTTGACCATGGCATATAACGCTGGTCGGATTACAGAGGGCTTCAAGGCAGACTTGTTTGTCATCTGGAGCGAAGACAACTCCGAGAAGCTTGTCATTCATTGTTGTGTGCTTGGTGGGGTGGACAAGGATGAGGATGGGATTGGGGGCCGTCGAAGAAGATATATTCCTTCGCCAGCCGGAAAACACAATGCTCAACTCTGTCAGCCTACTAGGAGTCCTTGGCACACAATGAGGAAGGCATTATCAAGACGAAAAAGGAATGGATTCTGGAGACGGACGGTGTCAACCTCATGGCGGTTGTGTGTGTTGAGGGCATCGACTTCACACGGACCTACTTGAACAGCTGTGTGGAGATATTTGACGTGTTGGGTATAGAGGGCGCACGCACAGCTTTCATGAAGGAGCAGCGTGGTGTTATTGAATTCAATGGTTTGTATTTTGTTACGACTGGCTCGGGTAGAGTCGGTCGCAGCCTCTCAAGTGTGACGGGGAAGTCACAGGGTCAAGGGTTCAGTCATGGTGTGTGACTAACCGGTGGACTCGGGCCTCGTGTTCTAA
>JBBPOH010000821.1:0-10047 GCA_038091335.1 Phylloporus arenicola | reverse complement strand
GGGAAGTTCGCTGGGGTTTACGAGTTGCCTCTGTAACACGTTTCCAAGCCTGGATGACCTGACGTTCGAGGAATTTTGTACAGGAAGGGCGGGTCCTGCGCCTGCGGAAAACTGTGAGTTTATGGTGATAGGAAGCGCAGTTACTGCGTGGCCTACACAGGTCTCGCCTCGAGGATCCACGGCTCGGGGTGGTGGGAAACGTGGTATGCGCGATATGGTGCGGTGACGGGCATGAAGGATTATAGATACAGAGTCGTCTCAGACGATGGAAAAGAATGGATAGCCCACGGGACTCTCAGAACTGGCAGGCAAGCGAATATTGGGCAATTAGCATGGGGTTCTTATAGACCTGTTGACAATACCACACCTTCTAATTCGGATCTTGCCATTGTTTTGACCAACGCTTCTTGGTCGTTGGGTACTACCAGTTGGTTATTGTACACGGGAGCACCGCCATCGGGTGGATGGACAGCCACCCATTATTGGGGATGTTCAAGTCACCAGTACCGCCAACGTCGATGTGCGTCGTATGACTGCGCCAACGACCGTGTTTGGAATCCCAAAGCCCTTCACGTTGTACTGCCATGCAGCATCCCTCGCGATCGCCCCCGACGCACATCGATACCACACCGACTCCCACGTCCCGCTTTTTCGTCTCCATGCGGAACCCGTTTGGCCAACCCACCGCGCCCCGGAGGAAGACGGCTGAGAACACGGTCAGCCTCTCACCATGCCAGCTCTGTTGAACAACCCTCACGACCCTCCCCAGCATCGTGTCGCCATGTACTCCACCCCTGAGGAGAGACACGCATACAACTCCTCACGTGCCGGCCATTCACACTATCTCGACTCTCGTCCGACCATAGAACAGATTGCGATGGGTCTCCATCTTTCGCGCACCCCTCACCTCAGAGTTGCCCGAAACCCTCTCCACCGACATTTCATCACACCCTTCACCACCAACATCTCACCGTCCCCCTCCTCTGCCGACCCCCACGATCCGTCCTCACACCAATCTCGCGCGCATCACAGCCTTCTGCCCCCGCCCCCACGTTCCTCTATGAAAAAAACGAGCCCGTCCGTGTCTACCCTCACCCAGGGCGCTTCCCCATCCACCTCGGCTGGTCCTCTAACGCCAAGCCCTTCCCGCTCGCTGTCATCATTGCGAGCTCGTGTTTCTAAATTCATTCCTCGTTACCGCCCTCCAAGCTTGCCGTTCTCCCTTGGTCGCCCAAGCTCCATCACATCGTCCGCGAGCGATAGTACCAGACCCGCAACCCCACGCAAGGCAGTCCGATTTTCTACGAGTGTACTTGGGATAGACGAGGAGTTGTAGCCCTTTCTCTGATTTCCTTACTTAGATCTTCCGGGCGCAAACTCTGTTTTACCATTTGCATTTTTCATTTGGATCCACGCACTGGACTTGATTCGCGCACGTTAACCTATTTTTTGATATATTATTCCGATGTAGCCCAACCATGTCCAATGTCATCATCTGTGGCTGTGAACTGCGATACGCTCTCTTGCCCGTATTCTTGTTTCACCATCACCGTGACGCAGACGACCCGGACTGCACACCGAATAGATCCTCACATCGTCCGACGACCCATCACGACCCTCTAGCGCGTCACAGCAATGGCGCCAGTAGAAACGGAGTACTATGACTTGGTGGGTAGCCCCGTCTGCCCTCGTAGTTTCATTTTGTGACTCTGGTATCCTTCGCAACCATAGCTGGGCGTCTCCGCGGACGTCAACGACACAGATTTGAAAAAGGCCTACCGGAAGCAAGCCATGAAGGTTCGCTTAGTATCCCTTTTATCCCCAATAGTCGTTCATCCATCGCTTGCATCTCGTCTACTCTCGTTCCCCTTCTCGTCCTATAGTACCATCCGGACAAGAATCCCTCCCCCGATGCGGAGGAGAAGTTCAAAGACATAAGGCAAGTTGACCATCAAATCAAATAAAGGTGGTGAATGCCTGATGACGTGTGCCTCGTGTTCGTAGCAAGGCTTATCAAGTTCTATCTAATCCTGTGTGTGGTGCCATGTCGCCTACTCTCGGACATACAGAACTGATGCTTCGCCTTTCAGGATCTCCGCGCTGTATATGATAAGAATGGAAAGTCAATGGTTCGTCCCGTCTTTCAAGGAGATTCGCCGTGGCGTCCTGAAAAGCACGACGGGACAGGCGGACAAAGAAACAAACGAGATGGAAGACGCCGCCATGTTCTTTGCCAATGTCTTTGGTGGAGAACGATTCAAAGACTACGTGTGTCCTTTCGTTCATCTTGGCTTTCTCCGCCGATTGTCTCAATACTCGCTAGATCGGGGAAATTTCCCTAATGAAAGAAATGACTTCTGTAGCGCAGACAGTGGCGACTGACGAAGAGCGCGAAGAACTTGAGAAAGAAGGCATCATTCCGCCATCTACGCCCGCTCAAGAAAGACCGCACACTCGACCTACAACTCCTGCAACGCAATCCCGCGCTTCTGGCCAGGCGGCCCGGTCTCTCGATACCTCCGCAATCGCTCTCCATGCCTCGGTTAGTAGTGAGGACACATCCAAACACAATTTGTCATCCGACTCGCCTCCAATCAATAATGGATCAAAGAGCGTCCCTACTTCACCTATGCAGGAGAACAGGGATCTACACGCGTCCAAGAAACGCAACAGGTTGACACCAGAGCAGAGAAAGAAACTTCAGGAACTTGAGGACGAGCGAAAGAAAGCACTGGAAGAGCGTGTGAAATCATTGACGACCAAGTTGCTCGAACGGCTTAGACCATTTGTCGAAGCCCAAAACCCTGGAGAGAGAGATGACCCAGAGACTATAACATTTCAGGATAAGATTAGACTGGAGGCAGAAGATCTGAAACTAGAGAGCTTTGGTGTTGAGGTATGTCTGCCAGGTATTGTGCACGTTCAGCTCACGGACATTGGCATTTAGTTGCTACACGCCATTGGCACCGTCTATAGCATGAAAGCGACATCGTTCTTGAAATCAAAGAAATTCCTTGGCCTGTAAGTCGGTCGTCATAAAAGTCGGTTAAGTCATCTCTTATGGCAACAACTTAGTGCGGGCTTCTGGTCTCGGATGAAGGAGAAGGGATCTGTGGCAAAGGACGCATGGGGCGTTATTGGTAGCGCGTAAGCCTATCAGCAACCTCGCTACAAAACGAAACTCACGAAACTCGATAATTAGTCTTAGTGTCCAGTCATTGATGCAAGAGATGGAGAGGCTACAAGCCAAGGGTGAGGTGACTGAAGACATCCTGCATGCCATGGAAGCGGATATGACCGGCAAGGTACATAACACATATTACGCCATCCTTATACGCAGTACTACCACCTTGCATCATAGATCTTGCTCGCCTCTTGGCGGGGAACACGCTTTGAAGTCGTGCAAGTGCTGCGAGAGGTGAATTTTTCCCCTCTGCGGAGACATGATCGATGGGTTTGTTGACCTGGATCAGGTTGTGGATAACGTCCTCAGAGACCGCGATACCTCTGAACAACTACTCGTGAATCGAGCCAAGGTACGCTTGCATCGAAATTACGGTGCTTGGTCTCTTACAGCGCAATCAAAGGGTCTGTTAATCATCGGTCACATCTTCAAAAATACAGTACCGGATGACTCCGACGAGGATCGTCGGGAGCTTGAACGGTACGCATAATGTCAATATCCGCTGCGGACGAGCCTAACTTTCACACGATTAGTATGGTCGCTGAGGCTGCCACTGGCAAGTTGAGACATCAGCAACTGCGTGCCCACGCAAGAGGACGGAGAGATGACATGCATACAACACCCAAGGAATTCCCAGACCAGACTGAGGAGGCAGAGGCTTCTCATCCCTCTTCGTGAGACACGATACCGGGTTTCTGATACACTTTATGTTTGATTTAGTTTTCCTCATTGACTTATGCACACAGTCTAATTTGCACGTGCCATGAAATCATCGTTATTCGAGTAGGACCATGCAGACACTTGGGTTTCGTGGGGTAATGAACACTAGTATTAAGCGGGATGCAAAGACGCGCCACCCAAGTTTCATCGTGCACTGCACATGCCCTGAGTTCGTTCATATTCGTCCCTCACCTATCCGGCACATGGTATTAGCGTTTTGCAGGTGCATGTCAACGAATCATCTCACCTCGGCATAAAAATCGTCGTCAGCAAGGACGGCAAAGCCTGTCCCCGCTAGGCCCTTTGTGCATATCATGCACGACTTGTGAGCCTCGATGCTTCGTGCAGAGATTGCAAACTCTGGTGTGTGGTTTCCTCCATGCGGTTGTGTAGGGATGGCTATTCCAATGGAGAGGTCAGTTGCACGGCTGTATGTGTCAAGCTCATACACTATCTTACCGAAGACCGGATGTAGTGACGGTATCTCTAGACTATCTGATGAGGACATCTGTACACGTGCCTGTAGATGAATACTTGCCGTAAGATACATTGCCCTAAAGGGAAGTTGTAGTTAGTCAACAGAATCAGTGATTATCGTGATAGGAAGACGGACAAAATCCGTGGAAGCCCCAAATTGGACTGGCTGGACGTCCATTCCGGAGCGAGTCATTGACTCGGAAAAATATCTGCCTAGGGAGAACGTTGATACGGTATCAAATGAACGAGTTCGACGACATACCCAAGCATCTGTTTTGTCGTAGATCAAAGTAGGGTTTGCCCTCGGTGATCTTGAGACGACATTCAGCGGCAGTAACCGCGCCTCTGAGTCGAGTCAAAAACCTATATCGCAGAATGGAACGCAAGGCTCACTGGAAACATGCCTCCACTCGTTCCTTCAGCCGGTGCAACTGATCGCGATCGGGTGCGCGGATAAGCCAGCGCATCTGAGTGTAGTCGGGTATTACTAATGAAATCAAAGCACGTCCATTGCTCAGAACTGCAACGACTTACCGTTCGGTGTACCTTTACAGCCTTGAATAATGCCAGTTACTCTGTGATCAGGTTTGATTTGTTGACGGAGGACGGAAACATTTGAATAGGCGAGGAATGCAGCATCCAGGGCATTCACACCTTCCCAAGGCGCAAGTCCGGCATGAGCGCTGATTTCTATCTGTGAGTTTCGGAAAATGACTCTAAATCTCGTTCACCCACGAATGGCCAAAAAATTCCACGTCAATCGCTTGCATAGCTAGCGATGATCCGGTGAACAAGGAATTAGGTGATCCTGGGGACGGATGACACCTACGAAACAGTCAGTGGTTCTCTCACCCTGCAGAGCTGACACAGACATGAGGCACGCATGCATTCCGTTATAGGCTCCGCGCTCGAGCAGGATAATCTTTCCACCGCCAGATTCTTCCCCTTCACGGAGTTTAAATGGGGTTGTGGCCTATCAATTTCAACTTACCGGGAGTCCCAAGGAGAACGACTTTGCCGGCGACGTTGTGGGCCAACAAAGCGGACTTTATGGCGACGGCCGCCCCCACACCGCTCACCGCAATTAGATTATGACCGCATGCATGCCCAATCAAGGGCAATGCGTCCATCTCGGCGTTTACGCCGATGGTTCTTCCTCCCTTACCGTGGGTGAACTCGGCTCTCCATGCGGTTTGAAGTCCGAGATAGTGGCGAGTCACGACGAAACCATGACTTTCCATAAAGTCTGTTAATACATCATGGGCGTAACTGGGGAAAGGGTTATGATTAGCACGACAACGTCATGCTGATGACGCACTGCTCCTCGAACATGAGCTCAGGGTGATCTCCACAAATAGTGAGCAAAGTGATTGATTCCCATGAAGGACTGAACTTACCGTGGATGCTGAGACTGAGGGATCTTAGGGCAGGGTTGATAGTATCAAGGGTGTTGACGATGGTTGACATGAAGTCCTGCTTTGCATGAAAACGAGGGAGGGTTCGAAAGTAATCCGGAGGTGGATCAAAGGTCCGGGTGGTTGGACCAGAGGAGAAGTCGCAGGAGGATTCAAAGGAGATGGGGATGCCCTCGTAGCCTGCCTGTGGTGTCGAGTGGGGTGAGCGAAGGATGTCTGAGAAATGGAGCGAGACTGACGATGGAGTCCATTCGTTTACTTGTCGAGCCTCGTCGGGAGGACGAGGGAGGGGTGAAGAAACGCCTGAGGGGGAGGCAGCAGTCGTGGCCGTGGTTCTCTAAGGGGGGGACTGGCATGACGAGACGGTGGGTAGCGAGTCCATTGAAAACAGGCGCTTATCAACGTTCCATGCAAGTGAGCACATCGGGGCGCGGAACAGGCGCGTGATCCGAATTCCGCAATAATCGGATGTAATGTAGAAGGCGAGTGGTGAAAATCCCACACTCGTGCCCGCAATTATACACGGTGTTTCACACATGCGACGCCATCTCAACTCGGATCGAAGTGGGACCTTGATGGGGCGAGATCGACCTTGACGCTGTCCTTTGGCGTGAGACACTGGGCAAATCAATCGACCATCATTCTTCTTACTACGTGCCTGTTATCGGCACATCTTCGACCAGCAAAATGACCGTTACTCTCGCAGCCCGACATGATCCGTCCAGATTACTGGTACATTTTTTGGTTGTCGGTGTCTGTCATAAAGGCCGTGTTCCAAGAGAAGATCCGGAACCCTTAGGATTCAACATGTGCAAACAACCCAATCGCTGGTAACAACTCAGTCGGTCTCTGCAAGTCCGTCGACCATGGCGTCGACTATCACTTCTATCCACACAGACAACCTTGGACAGATATTTCAGGGCCTCCGCAATCCCACTCATGACGCTCGCCTTCAAGCCGCAGTCGACCTGCGTCGCTACGTGAGCATGACGTCGTCCGATCTGGCTACACTATTGAACCTCTTAAGGCCTCCACGACGGTCGTCGAAATGCCAAATGATGCCGCAGTGAAGTTGTGGGACGACGATATCAACAAACGCATATTCGACCTTATGCACAGCCAGAACAACGTGGAGAGACTCGGCGGATTGTTAGCAATTGGTATGCTTCTGTCGTCACCCCTCATCGTCTCTATTGAACTTTTTATATAGACCATCTTCTGGAGAACGATGGCGAAGACATTGTTGGGTCAAAACGATACCTCTACAGGTTCTACAATTATGTCAAGCAACTCCTCCCCAACCACGACATCAACATCATGTTGGCTGCTTCCAAGACTCTGGGTCAGATTGCCGCCATTGGTGGCGCCGACTTTGGCGAAGGATTCATGGATCTTGAAGTCCCAGCAGCCGTGGAGCTCCTCCAGGGCGCTGAACAACCACGTTATGCTGGAGTTCTCATTTTAAAGGAACTTGCGCGTAATAGCGCCAATTACTTTCATTCCCACATCAACCTTGTTTTTGACAAGATTCTTATCCCTTTACGCGACTCCCGTGTCATGGTCCGAGAAGGCGCTGCGGAACTCCTGGCAGCGTGTCTAGAGATCGTGGCAAATAGGGAGCGGCAGACGCGCACAACCTACCTCATGAAGATCCTTCAGGATGCTCAGCTTGGACTAAAGATGGCCCAACCCGAAGTGATTCATGGCTCACTGCTCATGTACCGCGAGCTGCTGCTTCACGGCGACACGGTGAGTAATGTCGCTACCGTTCTTGATAAAGACAGCCTTGTGAGCATTCTGTAGTTTATGCGGGAGTCGTTCCTAGACACGGCAGAACAAATTCTCCGCTTCAAGTCACACAGGGATGGTCTAGTGCGAAAAATGGTCATCACACTCATACCGACGCTCGCGGCATACGACACCCAAACGTTCTCTGAGCATTACCTGCACAAGTCCATGAGCCATTTGCTTACACAGCTCGAGAAACCCAACGAACGCTCTTTTGGTGTGCCATCCTTGACTCGTGGCTTTGTCGTTTACTCATTAGATGCCAGCTTTCATTGCCATTGGTCATACCGCCACCGCGGTAGGGGGCGATATGAAGCCTTTCCTGGACTCCATCATGGCTCAGATCAAACTTGGACTTCAACAAAGAGGGTGCGTATATTCCATGTATCGCATTGTTACACCTCACGACCAGCGTAGGAAAAAGAACGCGCCCTCAGAAGAGCCTATCTTCCAATGTGTTGGAATGCTTGCATCAGCTGTCGGACCGAATTTGACCAAGTTGCTGCATGATCAACTGGACCTCTTCTTTGCGTGTGGGCTGAGCGAGCCACTACGACAAGCACTAGTAGCGATCGCCAGAAACATTACGCCGCTACTGAAGACGATTCAAGACCGATTGTTGGACCTACTTTCGGCGATACTGATTGGACAACCGTACAGGGTCATTGGTGCACCGTCATCGCTAGTACGGGGTGATGTTGCTGCTCATCCGCGCGATTTGTCTGGTACTAAGACGGGTAAGAGTCCCGAGCTGATTACACTCGCGCTCTCTACACTAGGATCATTTGACTTTAGTGGTAAGACGAGTGATTGCAATGTTTGAAGTTGAACTGAGCGCAGTGAAGGGCATATATTGAACGAGTTTGTTCGAAGTGCTGCACTGCCTTACCTCGAGGACGACAACGCGGACGTACGGCGGGCGGGTGCGCTGACTTGCTGCCGCCTGTTTATGCGAGATCCAATCTGCTATCAGGCAAGCAGTCATGCAATTGAAATCATCAGCGATGTGCTCGATAAATTGCTTACTGTTGGCATTGCGGATCCGGGTGAGTACAGCACCTTTGTGCAGATTACTCTTCCTAACGTTGTTATCCAGATCCAACCATCCGACAGACTGTCCTTTCCTCCCTGCATGAACGCTTCGACAAACACCTTGCACAAGCAGAAAACGTCCGCTCCATCTTCATCTCCCTCAATGACGAGGTCTTTGAGAATCGCGTCACCGCCGTCGCCTTGATTGGCCGCCTCGCAAAGCACAACCCTGCCTATGTCATGCCCTCACTCCGCAAGGCCCTCATACAGCTCCTCACTGAATTGGAGTATTCCACGGTCACGTCAGTATATCCCTTCCTTCCGAATACACTACTCACTACTCTACAGTCGCAACCGCGAGGACTGCACCCGTCTCCTCACTTTGCTTGTCAGTGCGACTCAGAGACTAATCAAGCCATATGCCCTCCCCATCCTTCGCGTGCTTATCCCAAAGGCCAACGATAGTAATCCGGCCGTCGCAGCCAACGTCCTGATGTGTCTTGGCGAACTCGCTGCTGTCGGGGGCGAAGATGTCTCTCTTCACATCCCCGAGCTCATGCAAGTCGTCATTACCAGACTGCAAGACCCAGCTCATGTCAAGAGAGATGCTGCTTTGCGAACATTGGGACAGCTATGTTCAAGTACAGGTTACGTTATTTCCCCTTTGATTGACTACCCTCAGCTGCTCCCTATTCTCGGGAGAATCTTGAGGACAGAGTCTGGTTCTTCTCGCCGTGAAGTCGTCAGGGAGATCGTAAAGGTCTTGGGAATCCTTGGTGCGCTCGATCCTTATAGACGCAAAGTAAGTGGTACTTGGGCATTCATATCTTGATTGACATTTTGCCCCAGACAAAGCCAGATGAAGACGGGGCTGCGGAGGGTACACTCCCAACCGTCAGTACGGCTGCCGTCACAAGCACGGGCTCCGTGACAGGTTCCGACGACTACTACCAGACTGTAGTCATCACGTCACTCTTGGCTGTCTTAAGGGATCAGTCCATGAGTAATCATCATCATACCGTCATTGAAGCCATCATGAATATCTTCAAGACTCAGGGCTTGAAATGCGTCACTTTTCTACCACAGGTATTCTCGCGGAGCAAGCAATGATATCTTTTGTTGACATCTTCCCTAGATTATACCAGCGTTTGCTGCTGTGGCGCGTACAGCCACTGCCCGCCTACAGGAGTTCCATCTGCAACAACTCGCAATCTTGGTTGGGATTATCAAACAACACATCCGAAATTACACCCCTGAGGTATTCAAGCTTGTGACCGACCTTTGGGAGAACACTTCACTGCAACTGCCAATAGTCTCGCTCGTCGAAGCACTAGGAAAAGCCCTGGATGCTGAGTTTAGGCCGTTCCTGCCTACCATCTTGCCTCTTCTTCTCAAAGTCTTTGAAGGAGAGCTGACCGAAAAGAGAATGAA
>JBBPOH010000820.1:0-10054 GCA_038091335.1 Phylloporus arenicola | reverse complement strand
CACACCCCCGTTCGACAATGGTCCCATGCAAAAGGACGGCGGAGTCGAGGTCCAGCAGGTATCAGGAGGGCTGGGATTGGCTTCAGAGCTGTTCATCGCGAGGGTGCTTCGTGTGGAACGCGTACCTTTATTGGAGGACGACGAACATAACGGTTCTGGGCTCCACAAATTGCCTCTGCTCTATCACCGACGTCGATATACCACCGTGAGGGAGCACCCAAAATCTGAGATCTGAATTTTATTGCTAGAGCTATCGATACCAACAGCAAATAGTGCTGGTATACAACACACGCGTAATATATACATCCCGAAAGCGTTCACAACCTCATCACCGAAAACAGAGAACCAAGATCCACCCACCGTCGCCCGCATTGGTTGATATACCTGTAGACCGTGACGCTCATCGCGTGCAAAAATGTCTCGTTAGTTCCTGTCAGACCGACAACTTCGTCTGAGTCGTCGAGTGAGCCCAACCCCAATAAATAATCAATGAGAGCGCATACCAAAGTGTGCACTTCCGATTGCTGCCTTCTTGGCCTTCTCCGGGTCGAACAACATGGCAAAGTATCGCAGCTGATTGTACAGCTCGACGTCTGAATACTCGAACAGTGCCGTTCCGCGACATCCAGCTCGTACGCAGCGACGTCCATACACCCCCATCGAACGGGTCCGGTGTCCACACGTCGCGTCGTCGCACACTGTCCAGCCCTGGTAATATCGTTCAATAAAGGCCCGAATCTGGACCTCGAGCTGAGTCTGCAGACTCGCTTGTCCGAACCCGAGGTTGCATGCTGGACATGTAGGGCCAGACGGTTGCAATATCGAAGACTATGCCCATGCGCTTGGTGAGGTGTGTAAAGATAGGTAGCAGTGTGTGGCTCACCTCCCGTTCCCATATTGGAGAGAACGACATCTGCCCTTGGCATCCTCGACACCGGACGAGAAATGGCTCAGAGTTTCGGAACCGTTCCGCATCCGAGACATGTGAATCAAGCGTAGCAAATGCAGAGGTTGCCTCAGATCCCCTCGAGACTTTGTAACGGTTGGGATCAAGGCCTACAATAACTGTCAGTCACGTAGGTCGCGAATCAGCACATCACCTACCCAGGCATTCTGCCAACCGGACCCTGTCAGTACCCTCGATCGGATCACACAGACGTTCAACAGGTGGCAGCACCTGATGCGCCAGATAGTGCTCGTAATCAATACTGAGTTCGTTGGAAGCCGCTTTCCTCAGCTCGTCAGGGTGCTTTGCACGATCCGCTTGAGCGCTCTTCGTGCTCTCCTCTCCAGGACACGCGCAGAAAATGTAGGGAATGACGTCTCCCGCTCGTGCACTTCCACCTTTTGCTTTTACTCGCAAAGCAACCTGGACATGTGGTTGACTCTTCGCATCAGGATAGTCCTCGGGATTCTTGCCGAGTCGCTATTGAAACATTTTCATTGGCGTCGTCAGCGAGAGTTCGCAATCGGTCATACCTTGAAAATGATGAAATCCTCGACCTTGAGCTTGCCAGACCTCACATTAGAACCGATGGTGGTGAGATACTCATGAATGTTTTCCACGACGGTCTCCGTCGCTTCCCCGGACAAAATTTGATCCAAGACATACCTGTAGAACCACATCAAGTCAAGACGTGTGCGGTAGACCACCGAGGATACCCACTGGGAGACATTCTTTGATAGTGCACAATATTCTCTACGCTTCATGTCCAGACCTTTAACCTCTGTGGAAGTACGCGACCCGTCTTCGACTTTGATGGCAGCATACTTCTTCTTCTGCAAGAGTAGCAGTCGCGCAAACACACCATCCAAATCAATCTCGAGGAGTTTGTACCGGTCGTTGACAGCTTTTTTGAAATCTGTAGAGATCTTGAGCGCTTCAGAGAGTTCGGTGACGTTGGAATTAACGAAGACAGAATCAGTGTCGCCGTAGACAACCTGGAAAGCACCTTTTTAGCGCAGCTGTACAAACAGATTGTCTCTGTTCTACTCACGTCAAGCTGCAAACTTTCTGCCAATTCGCGGGTGTGTGTCAGGATTTCCCGTCCCTTGAACGTCGTCAAGGCAGCGAGGGGACGGGCGTAGAATCTGGAGTATTCAAACCCCAGACATCCATACATACTATTAGCAGTGAGCTTTAGCGCCTGTTGTTTTATATCATACTGCAGGGCGAGCATCGTCAATCCTTGGCCGATCTAACCAATTTGATCTATACCTGAAGCAGCTTTGCATGATTGATTGAGCGGTCCTTCATCAATTGTTTGACTTGTCTGCGGCGCTGCACGAGCGTTGCAATGAGCCGAGGTAAGACGCCCTGGGGCACTTCAGCACTTGGAGGTTCCGGGATCTTGTCCTCTTCCTCCTGCAAGTATATTAAAACATAAACGCACATGAAACCAGATATCGCACCTCCTCTAGTGCCCGCTCTACAGTCGTAAAATCAATGTTATACTCCTGGATGATGCTGGGGTAAAGCGAGTTGAAATCCATGACTAGAATGAATTTGTCCCACAAGCCACGCCGGGGTTCAAATACCAAACCACCCTTGTATTTGTCGCGCTTGCTTTTGCTGGTTTTCGTCCGGCCTTCGCCGTCAGCGTCATCGGCTTCGGGCTCGATCTTGGGGGTTTTTCTCCCAAATGTCTTGTCGGGGCAGACGTACTTTAGTTTGTGAAATTCATGGAGCAGAATGTATTCATTACGTTCCGCACGTCCGCCGTTCAGCGTCTTGTTCCTAAGAGAGTTTCGCATTCTGTTTCAGTTGTGTGACGGCAACAGAGCAAATACTCACCAAGCATTACCGGCAAGGTTGGTGAGCTGTCTCGTCAACGGTAGTATCTGGACCTTGGACACGATGGCCATCTGATAATGGGCATCAAGTTCACAATGCCGCACGAAAGTCATGAGCAGATCCGGCGAGGAAACGCTTCCGTCGAAATATGCGGCGGTATCGTCTGGATCAATCTCTTGTCGTTCAGACTTGAGATGCGTCTTGCACATTTCACTCAGAGACCATGTCGTGGACGATATCATGCTCTTCGGACGAAAGTCATTAGCAATAGGTCAAATGAAGACAGGAGTGAGTACCCGAGCACCGTCACTCGCGAGATCACACAGTAATCTGCCAGATAGGAACTTGATATTCGTTCCTTGTCTTCCGATGGGAATCCACTTCGCTCGCCGGAATCGCCCAAGGCGGGACCAGTGTTCGATTTTGAGGTCTTTCATTCGTCCCAAAAGGACGTCAAGCGAAACACCTAGGAATTCGTGGCCTACCAAAATATCGGGGTCCGCTTTAAATAAGGTGACTATAGGGAGAACAATCAAAGGGGTCCATAATTGAAAAAGAGGACTACTCACCGAGAAGACTGCTGAGAAGCGTGCGCTCATTGCCCACGGGGGATATCACGCCTTTACCGTTGATCCTTGCCCGGTCCTCGAAATTGGAAGGGAATTTATCTAGAGGTCGCACGAATGTATGCACAGAACAGGGTAACTGCTCTGGTGGTGTCGGATCGTCTGGCTGCACTGGAAACCTGGGTCGATATGTTTACAGAGCAACTTCGTGAGTAACCTACCGTCGCGCCATATCCGTCCCGAAACACATACTACTTCGCGTTTGTTTTCACGGTGGTTTACCACTGTGCGAACAGCTAAACTCATGATAGTTAGGGGAGGTGGTTCTGGAGCATTGTCACCCATCGGGATCACGTCCTTTGGATTGGAGACACTTGCTTCGAGTTTGCACCAAGAAATCTGAATTATCCGAGTCAGCGAAGATGAAACGTGTACGGTCGCTGCCTACCCCTTGGTTTTCTACAAGGACATTTTTTACTGTCAACCAGCAGGGTCCCATGATCTTGCGCTTCAAAACGAACAGCTCGAATATGCTCGCGTTTGTACCAAAGATCCGATAGATATTCGGCGAACAAGCGTCGATCGGGATTGAGGGATCTACAAACGTTTTAACCTCACGTCCAATGGGTCGATTTACCACTCACCTTCGCACGAGTACAAAACTTTCATCCATTCCGTTTCCTTTGGGACATCCTTATACTCAAAGGCGTACTTTCGCGTCACCCAACGGGCCTTCCAGCTCTTTATCCCTATTTCTCTGCGTATCCTCTCAAAGTCATCGTATACGTCCGCTTTCTCTGGCACGATGTCCGTTTCTGCGATCTCTACCTGTCCACTTTCGGTCTCGTCCTGGACAACACGCCGTGGTCGGGGTAAAACGAATAAATTGCGCTGAATGCCTTGGATAGAAAGGCAGGCGGATGACCAGGTATCGGAAGTCTTGTCTTTCACCTTCCCAATGAGATAAAGTTTGCCGCCGTGCTCGAGGTAGTCCAACCAGAACATGCGTAAACTACCGTCTTCTTCGAGGACGTTGATAGATGTCTTGGAGAACGCGGGCTTGGATCCAAGTGTATCTTCTGAGACGACAGCGAGAGAGTCGTACACAGAAAGCCACGATGGAACGGTGAAATCCTTTTTGGTTGTGGCTGGAACGTTGGGAGCGGATTTAGACTCGGGATTAATTGCCGGCAGTTCCTTCTTCGCGGGAATACTAGGTTTGACGTCTAGGTCGTCGATATTCATGAAGTCGGCCATGTCGATGTCCGAAAAGTCCATAGACGTGTCGAGTGCATCCTCTGAGCCGCTCTGAACCTCCAGCTTTCCCATTCGTTCAATTGTGGGCGTCACCACCGATGAATTGTTTGCCACACGCGCCTTCTTCTTCGGACTCATCATGGATGTATAATCTTCGAAATCGCTTGACGGAGGGTTAGACAAAGGTCCGTCATCTACAGCGCCATCGGAGGAGTAGGCACTATGGTTGTCGTTGTTCTTTCGGTATGGCACTGGAGAAGAACGGTCTGGGGCACGATCATCGTAATCCGAGACGGGTGAAGGTTTCCGTTTCTTTGATCGCACCGGTGGTGGAATAGGCACCGTGTCTATGCCTCCTAACAGGTTGGCCATGAAATCCTCTTCCTGCTCCGCGGATATAGTTGGACGATATGCGCTGATAGATGGCTTGGCGGCCGGGGGTGCCTTTGGCTTGACTTTTGCTTTCGTAGATCCTCCAACGGCCTTCTTCTTGGCTATTGGCAATCAAGGTTGAGGAAAAGATCAACAATTTGAAGTATACTTACAGCTCTTGCGAGTTTGGACATCCTCATCCTCATCTTCCTCGTCCGCATCATTCTGACCCGTCCAATCGTCCATGCCATTGTCCATATATCCGCCGACACCGTCATCCACAACAAAATCGTCTCTCTGAAGCCTTCCTTTTACAATGCTCTTGTATTGTTCTTCAGTGACTTCGTCGTACAAGGCGATATCATCTTCGGTCTGACTGACGCGTCAAAACACGGTCGATTGCGCAGCGTGGTACTCGCACCTTCCACTTTCTGGGCCCACCCTCCCGAGCACGTCTGTAGTCGGCGAGCTTGTCGGCATTCTTTGCTCGTCGTGATCGTTCTGCCATGATCGTGGTCGCGTTGGCCCGAAGTGGACGCGTGCATATATTCACACTCCGACAATTGCGGAGATGAAATAGTCCGCGAAACCAACTTGGCAAAGAATGCTGCCATCGAGGCTTTTTGGCGGTCTTCGTCCAGCATGCCGCTCAGCCAAGATACTCTCTAGATCGTATCCGATACAACGATTAGACATTTTCCGGGCAGATTTGTCTACCACGGGTTTCGTCAAGGGCGCCAACGGGGAACCAATTGGATCGACGCTAGAGACACCGGATCAGATACAAATTGACCCTCTAGAGCCCCGTATTGCCATCGCATTTACGTGCACAGCCGATAGGTGTAACCATCGTTCAGCACACACATTCACAAGACGGGCATACGAGCGTGGAATGGTTATTATCCAATGCCCAAGTTGCAAAAATCGGTGCGCAATATTTCGTTTGAGTTTCTGGCTTAACAGTCACCTTACTATGTATTAACAGACACTTGATTGCGGATAATCTTGGCTGGTTCAAGGATGATACCAAGGATGGTCGATTGAAGAATATAGAGGACATTCTTCATGCTCGGGGCGAACATGTCCAAAGAGGAACCCTGGACGCGGACGGAGTTGTAGAAGTGTCTGGCAGTTCGGCATCGTGAAGTACAGAGTCTTGACAACATTGTCCGTTACTCATATACACAAGGAAGCCTTGTATGCTACTTGCATTTTTAACTCACTTTGAGTACTGACAACCCGTCATTTCTTGAGGGAATTTTCCTTTTCTGTCATTCATGCATGGGCGTCTTTTTCAAGGTTCCAACGGGTCATAATAGGCTGTTTGGATTCTTGGTCGTCGTCCAGACGCGGCATGCACTTCGGCTGCGGGAATTCACCGCCCATTCGTTCAATGACGGTCCAGCCACTTCTAGTCACTTGTGTATCCTCTACCTTGTTGCACAGCTACGGTGCCATTCGTTCATCCATACATGCCCCCACCCCCCACCAACCCGTTCATCGCTAGCTACACCCAGGGGCCCTGCCCTTCCCGCTACCTTCGGCCACCTCCCACAGCAGCCTGTTTGATCGAACCCCAGCCATCGTGGGCCCAACTGCAAACTCAACCGCACCTCACGTGCCTGCCCTCGGGTCACCGTGTACCGTGCTTCCACGTTGACGCGCCCGGTGTACGCGTAGCCCCATCGACAGTCATGATACAGACGCTTCCACTCAACCCCTTAGTGGAACACGCGAAAATTATACGAAAGGACATCAGCTCGCCTTGGCTTCCGGTTCGTCCGCCGCACGCGCGATCGATGCGCTTGCGCCGTGGGACGTCTTCTTCGACAACCATTGAGTCACCCGATTGGACAGGCATTTCAGACTTCTTGTCCGTCTCTTGGAAATGCCAGATGTGGATGTGATGCAAGCAGGCGCATGACTACCGGATGGCGAGAACACGGAAGAGGCAGATGTCATGCAGTGGAGTCGGATGTATCTTTGTGTGAGTTGGATGGACCGTGGGCTTTGCACGGTGATTGGTGTGGATGAGAGAAGGCACCAACTCGCTTTACGAAGTTGGTGGTTCAAACTTCCGAAAACACCTCATCCAAGTCTAAGATTCATCGATGACTTAATTTAGCTTCGAGGATCATTTTCTCAAGTTCTGTCAATCGTCGCGGATTACATTCCCGCCGTGAGCTATCCTATGCCACTCCTGTCGTGTCTTCCCACTGGCTGCCTATCCCTCCTCGTGAGTCAGTGCATGTCGTTCACACCTCTCCCGAGTCACTTCAAGCAACGCACCCCTGTTAACCAGTGAAAATATTGGCAGACTGCAATCTTTGTCACGTAAAATGCATCTAGTGCTACTCGGAACTCCAAGGAATATTCCTCGAAGGGGCCGTAAGAGTCATTCTTGTATCGAGGCCCACGTCGTGGCATTGAAACCGAAGTTCTCGTGACATACTACCGTATACGCGCTGCTACCATGTCCGGTCGTTTCGGAGCGCCCAGGTGGATCTTGTGCCGTGTACGTTGAGATAGTAAGCTACCAATCGCCGCACTCAGCGCTTACCCTGCCCTCTCTCGTTTGCCATAGCCCCATACATGCCTGGACCAGGAAACAAACGAAAATCTAAAGCAAAGGCGAACGCTGACACCAAAACACCTAGTGTTCATGACACTTCTTCCACGCACACCTCACAGGTTCAGTGCCTCACCCTGGACGAAGACGAAATCACCCGGTGCAATCAACCAGCGACCGATGGCCATCCGAAACCAGAGCGCTGCAAGGTCCATCACGGGCAGTACCGCATTTTGTACAAGAACTACAAGGATGCGTCCAAAGTCGTCGACGAGGTGAAGCGTGGCTCAGAACTACCGACACAGGAACAGATTGGTCGTTATACAGACTGGCGTGCGGTTCTCCAGAAAGAACGATCGAGAAGACAGGTCGAGAGATCCATGAAAAGCGATTTTTCCTCAAAGGCAAGTATAGACCATCTGTGGCAAAACCACGTTGACGTCTGCCGTATTGCGTATGTCCAGTGGACGACGGTCACCGGCGACGGCTCAAGCTGCTCGAGAGAGAGATGGTGCGAGCAGTCGATGTGCTGGATGCACTTCAGGCAAGAGCCTATCAGCTATACGAAGACCAGAACGCTCTGCATAGCGTAGATGAACAAGCGTTGCCAACAGTGGAAGTGGAGATGGAAAAAAAGTCGAGGCGGACCGCTGAGGAAGTACTGAAGTCCATCTCTGATCCCAACGCTTTCCACGACTCGACCCTCCGGGTTCCGAAGGAGAGGGTTGTTCCTGTGCCAAATGCCCTCGGAGTGGGAGACGAAGACCTAATCCACCTGTCGTTACGAGAGTAAGCCCAACTGGTGTGTCTTCGACTAGTATGTTCTGATACAATTCTATACAGCCAAAATGAGCGAATGATCAAAATACTGAAACCCTTCATTGATCTCGAAGCATTTACCGATGTGCACGTAGAAGCAGGCAATTCTCGACCAAAGACAGAATATAGTAGGTCTATGGTGGAAAAGCAGTTTTTCATTTATCAACAGTTCATTCGATGGATCATTTTTCATCAACCAACTCTCTTTATGAAGTCGATCAAGAAGGTGTCTTTCAAAGACCTCATCCTTAGTGACGACTTCTCCATGGAAGATTCCTTGACTTATTCTTGCGGCCGTTGGGATTTCCTTTGCGGTGGTTTAAAGACGCTGTCTTGGATGCACTTGCCATGTCGCATCATGGTACCGCTGCCAACGTAGGCAGTGTGGGTAAGTGCAAGGATTGCTTCTGAAAAGTACGAAACTAAATAAATGATTTAGAGAGTCGTTTTCCATTGCTCGGTGGGTGGGTGTTCAATCGAGCGCATTCAGTGAGCATGAAGCCTGGTGGGTACGTGCTAGCACTTGGATTATACTGGATTCATGCCTTTCTGAAATTCTGTTACTACTCAAATAGCACCTCCAACCCCCTGGAAATATGGAGAACCGCTTTGTCCGTTTGTGCAATAATTTCGATGATCTCATTGGATTCCTTTCCTTTGGGGCGTTTGGTTTCGTCCCGGGTCCAGATTTCTGCGTCTCTCATTCCGCGCCCAAGGAGCTTGAGGAGTGTCTCATATCACGAAACCACCTCTCCCTGTCTGGCATCATCGTTGCAGACATAGTTGGATCACCTAGACCCCCGGAAATGTGTGGTCCCATTCCCACGACACGGAGGGGGACAAAGCGGAATTATATCATGTGGGCTGAGGTCGAATCCCGGGCGTACATGTTCGGTGCAGTTCGGAACGAACGCGATGCGTTCCTCGATGCATTTCTGCGTGAACTTCGTGCCCGTCCAGATTTATTCCAGGTTGTCCTCCGTCCTGAAACTGCCCCCAGCCGCGAAGTCGAGATGTTCGGATCAGGTCCCTCGAACAGTGATGCATTGCCTGCGATGCGTGTGCGTCAATTTGAGGCCCTGCCATCACCGTCTCCCCCATCCGTGCCGTCGACAAGTTGGGAGGTTTCGTGGTCCGCGATCGACGTGCTGTATGGATTGTAGAAGGAGCCAGGGATGCTGGGGTGCCTCACCATGCTGGCACGGGACCTGAGAGGCTGGTTTTTTCGCTTCAAGACATTCCCGGTGACATACTTTGTCATCTTGGACACCATCCTGTACCGGGACAAGTCGGTATTGGCGAGGAACGTTGCATGCGCTGCGCTGCGCGCTGAGGGTTACGCGGACGGTGAGTATACGTTACGCAAATACGCGGTAGCATCAGACAAGTTGCTCGACTGGTGTTCAGAAGAGCGGTTTGGGTGGATACCAAAGGACATAGAGTGGAACGTGCCGAGGATGAAAGATTGTATGAATTCGCGTGGTATGTGATCAGGAGGATCCTAGCCAGCTTCTCTCTCATGTAGTTGAGTGAAGAAAAGTTAAGTAGACAATCCACTGTTATGAAGTAGGGGCTTAGGACTATGTTGTGTACACTGGCAAGATAACATCTGACGCTCCGCCTGCTCGAGATCCACCACTATAATTGTGTGGTTGTGTAATTGACAAAAAAAAAGAG
>JBBPOH010000819.1:0-10055 GCA_038091335.1 Phylloporus arenicola | reverse complement strand
AGCAAACCTCAGGGTCCTGTGACCGATGTGTGACACAGCAGACCAACGTGAGACACTGCACTACGCGGCGGCAGCGGCAGGTTCACCGCTCGAGCCTTGAGAATAAACATGCATAAAATGAAATACTATTGAGTATGATACAGTGTGCAGGGGGGAATTAATGGCAGTAGTTCAAATGTGACCAGAGGAAAGAGAAATTTACTGTATTAGAGCCTTCTCAAGCTTGTTCATGATAGATGCAGGGAGAATGCGATGGCCGCGATATTTCCTATCCAACTTGGACTCGTCATGCAAGGCATTGCTCAAACAATGTGTAGTGCAGTACCAGAGTGGTACGACATAAATTGTCCGATGTGCCTGTTGCGTTGTCGCGTCGGGCAGTTGGCTTAGCACAACGGCAATTGTTTGGTAACATGGTCTACATTTATTTTTCCTGCTAACCACTGAAAGCTCATCTTCTTGTGCTGCTGTAACATCAAAAAAAAGAAAAGGCATCAAAAAATTGAGAATGTAGATTACAACAATTTGATGCTGGCTTATTGTAGCTATCTGTCTTGTACGAATATCCTATACATTTTGAAGTCTTTTGTCACACAAAATCACGCTTTTGACCCTGAGGTTTGCTGGATCTGTCTGACGTCTACCTTACAAACTCATATGATTTCATCGAAGAAAAGTAGATGAGCATTAGTGGTGTAGCGGTAACATTGGGTCTTCCCATGGCCTAGCTCCGGGTTCGACTCCCGGCTGATGCAATCTTTTTTTGCCTTCCGTGCACACTGTGTCGCGGACTGGTAAGTCGTGTTCTCGTATTTGACACACCTCACGTCACGCGACCAGCTCTCCCTTGTTTCGCTCCCTCTCGACCTCCCAAATCTCTCTCACGCCTTCTCTGAACCAGACCACGTTCCATTCCACGAGGCCTCTCCTCATTTCGAACACGGGCGTGGGCAACGAGGCGACGAGTGCTAGGTGGGGCGTGACGAGGTGGTAGGTGAGTGTGACTGGTTGGGAGGGCGATAGAGACGTTGATGCGGACGGGTAGAACGGCGCTTTGGTGCTCGACGTGCAAGGATCGGAGGCGTCGGCTGGGTTGGGCGACGAAGCGGTTGTAGACGGTGGTGGTGCGTCGGACCTGATGTGGGATCAGCGAACGTTGTGCCGAACAAGAGGTTCGTACTTGTACAGTGGTCTAAAGGAGTTGAGCATGTGCAGGTAATCGCAGCAGAGATTGTGTGTTGCTTGGTCGACTGGGGAAGCGTCGGTTGCGACGTAGAGTTTGCTAGTTGTGTCGAATAGAAATGCCTTGGGTGATGATGTGTTCTGGAGAAATTCAGACTCGAGGCGGAAAGACAAGGTGTGGGGCAACCTACGGCGCAAAAGACGTTGAGCAGATTTTCGAGATAAGGTAAAGAGTCGATAAGTTTGTGGACGACACGTGAAAATGCTTCTTGGAGCGAATAGTCATAGACGGACGTCAAGTGGAAATTCAGAGGAACTTGTTCGTATTCGGGTGATTCGTCTGCGAGTCGGTCAATGACGCGCTCGTTGATCTGGCGAAAGTTCTCTGTCTCGAGATCATTGCGGTGAATGACTCTATGGACGAAGAATCTTACCGAACTTGTCATCCTCTTGTAGTTTCTCTGCCTTGTGTACAAAGACCTCGAGGTTTATGTTTGGGTTGACTTGGCACGCAGCGACGATGAACTCGACGAGCTTGACAATGGGCTGTTGGTAAAGATCCTGTGCAAGGGTGAATTGGGTATGCTTCCGAGGGGGCAACGCGCTCACTCGGATGTCAATGACAAACACGATACTTGAGAATTCAGAGAGAGGAGCGCCGAGCGTATCGACCGTGATGTTCCCGGGACAGTCCCACATTTCGAGCGGAATGAGAGTGCTTTCCCAAGCATGTCTGTGGGAGCACAAGGGATGCACGCAAGGATGACTTACTCGAAAGGGTACTTCGTGACACGCATCGTAGGTTCGAGGTAGAACGTTTGTTTCGAGGGCAAGTTCTTGAACAGAACCTGCAATATGGATGTTTTACCACTCCTGTTATTCCATGAGTTGCGCAAGAATACAGTTCAAGAGATTTGAACCTTCTTGTACCCAAGAAAAGGATCTTTGCACGAGACATGGTTGGGATCTGCACCGCCACCTGTAGAAGATTGTCGAGATCGTTTATTCCCACGGCTGACTGGGATATCGAGCCGACAGTCACACAACCGGAACTCTCGTCTCTTTTTCTTCTCCCCCTCATGAAGTTCGGAAGGAAGATCTCGGTATGCCAAGCTTCATCGTCATGTCTTTTCACGTACAAACATGCTCGCGATATAGGCAAGCCTCTACGACGAATGGAAGCCATTTTACATCGACTATAACCTTCTTAAACGGGAGCTCAAGGTTTTGACAGTTTCATTTGTCCGTTTATTCTTGTTGAGCCGTTTCCGTCTAGGCTCGTACTACTTCCCACAGTTGGGATGACAAGGATGAACGGGAATTTACCGCTATGCTCAAAAGAGAGCTGGATAAGATTCACGACTTCCAGAAGCAGAAGGTGCTAGGCTTGACATTAATAATCTCACTGTCACTCTTATCCCTTGTCCGGCTTTTAGACCTCTGAGTTGTCCCATCGGATTCGTGATGCCGACAACGACCTGAAACGTCTCGTAGCTCAACAGGACACCCCCTCGTCGTCCGAACCATCTCCGATCATAACCAGTGATCCCGAGTCGCTTCATCCACGCACCTCAGATTATGGCCCGGATGAAGGCTCTGACGACGAAGGCGACCTCGAAGGGAGTGGTGATTCCTATGATGAACTCGAAGAACTTTTTCATAAACTGGAGGTGGAAGTGGCCACGCTCGTCGCCGATGTACATGATCTCGCCCTGTACACAAAACTAAATATTACAGGCTTTCTCAAGATCCTAAAGGTTTGTGTCGTCGTCTACTGGTATCCTCCCTGTGCTGACGAAGCTCTAGAAACATGACGTTAGTCACGTCTCGCAACAAATTTGCTCCCACACTAACGTGTTCACAGAAACAAACGAGTTTGCCCCTCAAGCCTACATTCATTCAAGATTACTTGGAGGAACGACCATTTTACAAGTACAACTGGGACGCTCTCATCGTGAAGCTTTCAAAGCTTTACAACCTTGTTCGCACGCGCGGCCATCCCATTGTCGGAGACTCCAGTGCGGGGGGCAATCAAAGTGCGTTCGTTCGTCAGACAACGAAATACTGGGTAAACAATTTCTACTTGCTTCTAAACGTGGTCTCACTTGCTATCAGGTGCATCCAGACAACCTTGTTCCACTCAAGTTAGCTATTTTGAAACACTTACCCGTCCTTGGTTCGTCCGGTTTTAGCTATCGTGGCTCTTGTAAATCTAACTCTGGTTGTGTTTGACAGTGTTCAACGCGGAGAAAGAATTCGAAACCAAGGATGCAGGTAAATTGCCAAGTTCTTGACACCATTTGATCTCACTGGTTTCAACAGCGATCACGTCTATATACTTTGACAATGAGGACCTAGATCTCTACCTTGGCCGGCTCGAAAAGACCGAGGGCGCTGAAGCAATCCGCCTGCGGTGGTACGGGGATACCGACGTTAAAACCGTAAGGGCGATATACATGTAGGTCGTCATATATCCAACTCCCTTTCCTTGACAGATTTTCGTGGAACGTAAAACTCACCGAGAAGATTGGACTGGGGAAAAATCGGTCAAGGCTCGTTTTCCCATCAAGGAGCATCTAGTTAACGCGTTTTTGCGTGGAGAATATACCATGGACGCTGAAATGCAGGCTTTGGCCGACAGCGGCAAAAAAAGTCAGAGTGAAGTCGATGTGATGATTCAACTTGCCACTGAGGTGCAGTATCGCGTTTTGACTCGCAACCTTGGTCCTGGTGAGCCACGTCCTGATCGTGTCCTTTAACTTGTCGACGATGCCTCTCTAGTTATGCGTACTTTTTACAATCGAACTGCATTCCAGTTACCAGGCGATGCTCGTGTGCGGATCTCCCTTGATACCGAACTCACTATGGTCAGGGAAGATAACTGGGATGGGCGTGTACGGTCCGGGGACAACTGGCGGCGCACCGACATCGGGATCGATCATCCCTTTGACCAAGTGCCAGCCGAAGACAAAGAGTTGTTTAAATACGGTGTTCTCGAGGTCAAGCTACAGACACAGTTTGGTCAAGAACCTCCCAAATGGGTGACGGACCTAGTCCAATCTCATTTAGTGGAAGCTGTTCCCAAGTTCAGGTCAGTCAAAGTCAGATCTGCTTTTTCTCGAAGCTCATGTGAGCGCAGTAAATTCATACACGGATGCGCTACCCTGCTTCCTCATCGGACAGATCTTATTCCATTCTGGCTTCCGCAGAGTAAGTTGTGAAAGTGGCGTGTGAGATAGCAAATGATTGATCAACTTGTTTCTTGTAGTGGACACCGACATTCTTAAGCCTAGTACAGGTTACCTGACAGTGGAACGACCTGCCCCCTCGTCCTCAAGGGCATCCTTGGACCTCAGCCGTTCCGGTGACACGACGCCATCACATACGTATGATGAACCTGTTTCTGAAGGGGAGGAAGACGAACCCATGGACTTGGAACCGGCCAAGGATGAAGGCACTCGCGCAGGACTTCCTCGCGTGGACGTCGCAGCTGCCATTGCATTTCGCGAAATATCACTCAAGAGGCGTGACTTGAACGGTTCCAACACTTCGAATAGTTCTGGCCCGTCTTCAAAAGGTGACGAACAAGAAGCGGTTGACGAACACACACCGCTACTAGGAAGGGCCCACGAAGAACGTGTCGCTACTGAGCCGGAGGCGCAGCAAAAGATGCTGTCCATCAATCCTCTCGCATCATCGACGACATTCGACAAGACGTTGAAGGAGCAGTTGAACGGAACCAAAACTGCTAATAATCAGACGACTACCGAGGCTGTAGGGCTCAACGAGGAAGAAATACCAGAACAAGAGAGACTACTCGTTCGCGACTGGATTGCACCGTCTGGCAAGAGAATCGCGGTACCTGTTCGCATCGAGCCCAAGGTTTACTTTGCTAACGAACGGACGTTCCTGGCAAGTCTCTTTTTAACTGAGACGCGTTTCATGTTGAATGAGCTGGGATATCGCTAGAAATGGTTACACTTTGCCATCTTGATCAGTTCCATTGCGACGACGCTTCTCAATTTTATTCCCTCAGATGATCCTAGAGGACTCATTAGCGCGGGGCTCTTCACACTGGCGGCGCTACTCTCCATTGCATACGCCGCCATCATCTTCGTTTATCGTGCACTTCGTCTTCGGATGCGAAGTGCGGAAGGACTCTACTATGACAAATATGGCCCAACCATCTTGTGTTTGGTGTTATTCACCGCGTTGGCCGTTAATGTCGGCTTGCGCATTGCCGAGATGGCAGAGCAGTGATCGTGAGCTTGGGTTATCTGTCTTGATGTTTATTCCAGATATTAGTTTGGTTGGGACACCTAGTGGTCAGAATTTTGGTTTCCTTCTCGGGGGATCTGTCAAGCTCGCAATCGGAGTAAAAAAAGTTTTGAATTTATTTATATCTTTGCATTAGCAGTGTTTGATCTGGAAAGGTATGGATGGATATGGAGGAATAAAAGGTTCGTATGCTCAATGTCCAGGGAAAAAGGGAGATAAGTTTGAGAGCAGGATGATATGAATGTTGATAGTGACAGCTAGCTGCCTAAAAGCATGAGCATCCTTGACAAGATCTATATTGATGGAGATAAAACGAAGATGCGCATCACGACACGCAGGATAATTCTGATGAAACGCCATGTTCAAAAGAGAGACACAAGGCGGGGAAGAAAGACCGACCAAACGAATGTACATCCGTCGTAGAGGGTATTAATTCTTCAAATGCCTAATACTGTCCTCCTTTCATCCCGCTTTTCTTCGAACTCGCGACATTCAGTGAGCATCACCCCCATCGCCATCATCAAGCGAGAGCCGCGGCTACCGCGGACCGTAACCGTATCCGGAGTTGGGACCTGGCGAAGCCCTGCCTGCGCTTACAGCGACAGAGGTCGGGGTCCTGGATCGCTCCTCCAGACCTGGGTAGCCCATCGCCGCCTGCGGCGCTGGGGAGCCACGACCCTGCATATCGTACACCTGTGGACTTGGACTGTGCATCCTGGCCATCTGAGTCATTGGGATGGACTCTGCACCGAGGCCATCAGACGATACGGTATCCCCAAACGTGTTCGGCACCGGACCCCGGTATGGGTCATAGAATCCGGCGGGTTGACCATATGCACCGGGTTCATCGTGATATGGCTGGTTAGGGTTTAGGTGGGGCAAGGGTGGGACTGCGTAGGGATCTCCGGCACCATACCCTTCAGGAACTGAGGTTGTAATCGAGTTCGCGTATGCACCAGGGCTGGGTGGTCTCGTGAGGTTAATATCAGAGTCGTTCGCTGGACCAAAGCCACCCCTTCCGGTGGCATTCGTCGGAAGAGCATGCACGTCGTTGTTGTGTGCGTTGAGCTCGGGCCATTTAATGGCTTCGTCTGCGTGGCGCACATCGTCCCATCAGTCAAAATGAAACGCTTACATAAACGGACGTACTGTCGTCGAAGTCGGCAAACCGTTTCCGTGTGAACTTCCAAACAAAGAAGAGGATGATAGCAATCGCCGCGATCCCACCCGCAACTGAAAGTCCAACAATCGACCCAGTGCCGAGACCACCGCCGTCGTCACTGCTCGAGCTAGTGCTGGTATTGGTTTGCGAAGGCGCGAGACTAGATGGTGTGGGCGTGAATTCGACGAAGCTTGTAACGACCTGTCCTGAGGCGTCGGTGGTGGCGACGGCTGAGCTCATCACGGGTTGTGTAGTCGCTGCAGGGGTCGCTGAGGATGCTCCTTTAGTAGCGGTTGATTGGACCGCCGCCGATGAAGAGCTTCCTCCCGTAGGAGCGGTGGTGGACGTCGCACTTGTGGCTGGTGCCGACGAAGTTGCAGCTGCACTTGTCGCGGCCTGGGCAGAAGTTGGCGGTGTAGTGGGTGAGTTGGTGGAAGCAACAACACTAGTATCTGCTAGAACCCCAGCACGCATATGAACGGACCTGCGCTCATAACCCCCCTCCTTGAGCGATGCGGAGACGGGAAGGAGCATAGCAGAGGCCGCCAGGGCAAGTAATAGCGAGCGCGTTGCTTTCTTCATCCTGAGAAAAGCCGCTAGCGATGCGTAGAAAAGCGCTGTAGAATGAGTGTGGTCGAAAAATCCGCAGCAACGTCAGGTCGTGAGACCAAACCACTGTCGTTAGATATGCCTATGATCAGCGACAAGCTTGGCGCTGTCTTGAATAGGATGTGGCAGGTTTCTTTAAACAGCTTGCGGATTGAAGGAAACCTGAAAAGAGCTCAAATGCAAACGCAGGCTGTGGAGGGCGGTGATGACACTATAAGTGGCTGTGCGCCAAATCACGGTCACGTGCAACAACTTCTCCGGGTACTACGGGTGACTACGACAACCGAACTTAACGCCGAGACTCGGATTGAAGGGCCTGCAACAAGGGCTGCGTTGAAACCTGTCAAACCAATTCCAAGCAACCGCAGTAAGTATCCACCGCTACTAGTAATGGTTTGGATGTTTTCAATTCAACATATTGGGTACAGGTTTCCATAGCAGAAGGACCGCAGCGCTGTGGACCACTACTTACCCATGGTATCATCATCATCATACAAGGATTCGCCCTCAGTCTAGAGACCTCCTTCCTAAGAGTTTAGCAATTTCGCGGTGTTCGCGGAGCCAAGCAGGAAACGGTTTCTCCTTGCCGTTATTGGCTGATTCTCGCATCTCGATCAAGTAGTTGCAGAAAACGATAAGCGTCCCGTAGCGGTACCTATGCAAGGTGTTGAGCAGATGCATGTAAAATTATCATCAGTAGCTTACAGGTAATTCACAGCGATATTCATCAGTTTCCCCTGTTTAGCACTTCCCTTCTCGCACGCTTCCACCTTGAGCTTGTAACTGCGTCATGATTAGCAGAGAGTAATAACAAGGGAGAAATCCTCACTCGTAGATTGCCTTCCTCAGGTTCTGCACATCTTGCATCAGGTCAATTCCACGGTCAGTTAGACGCTTGGCAATCTTTCCATGAGAGAGGACGCCAACGAGATGCAAGATTGTCTTGTACTCCCCTGTAGACAGATGTAACCCTCAGGTGGACAACGGAAACAGCAAGCACGGGTACCTTGCAAGTATGCTTCCTCTTCTGACGGGCCATCAATCGAATCATAGTTCAACATACTCACATCCTCGATGAGCTCGGCACTTTCTTCTCCCACCCAGTTCATGACGGTTGAAATTAAACATGCAGTCACCATGCCAGTGGTGGTACGACCCCTCCCCATCTGACAATTGAAGATGAAATCGCCCGTTTGCGAGTATCCCAGTCTAATACGATCCAAAAGTTGAGAAAGCGCATCTGGGAGTGGCGCTTGTTCATCAGTCTAGGGTTGAAAGTTAGTTAATTGGTAGACACGAATCGAGATCCCATACGATTGCCACACGGTCATAATTGATCTGAAAACGGTCAGCTGGAACTTCAGGTATATGGAGAGGGATCCACCTTATAGCCTTCTTTTCGCACAAGGTCAAACACATCTCGTGGTGTCATGATATCCTCCTCCAAAACCGTTTCCCAGATGGGTATGATCGTGAACACACCAGGGCGCTCCTCTACTTCGTCGTGAAGTAGTATACGTCCGCCACCTTGACGAACTTCCCGAAGAACATCCGTCTTGAAACGTTCTTCCATTGTCTCCACCATCGTGGTAGTAACTCCCGTAGCCCTATACACATGAATTAACTTCGATCCGCGCATGAAGAGATAATCTGACTCGACGTTTTCCAACGGTTTGTCCACTAGCCGCAGAACATGTGGTCGGCCAGCGACATATATAACCGGTTCCTGTTCAAGTCAGTACACGTTTGTCTGGCAAGTGAGAAGAAACTTGATCGAACCTCCCTCAGCGAAGTCCAGAATACCATATTTGTCCCTTTGGGACTGGCATCAACTCGTGCCAGCGCTCTCCGTAAGCTGTGTAAGATATGACAAGCATTCAAGAGACTATTGATCAGGACACACCCTTGTACAGTGGGCATTCCGCTGGGTTTGTCAAGTAAGGTCACTGGAAAGTGTGAAAAGGTAAAACCATACCTTCCACAAACCATTTTGCCATCATTTACGTATTCGAGAGGTGAAAAAGAGATCTTTCCAGAGCAACCCAATATGAGAGTCAAAGGCACACGTCGGAAGTTGGGGGATCCATCGATCCGCCTGCCTCGCAAAAGTGGTTAACTTCATAACATGCCACCATAGAAAACGCACTCAGAAAGGGTCATTTTCTGCAGGTTTGAAAAGAAATCGCTCTTGAGGATTGTGGAGGCAGACAGGATGCTTCCAGATCGATTGACCACAACTTGTTTGACCTCGTCAGGGTGCGCAACACTATCCATGCGCTCCAACGGGATCAAAGCATTTAGACCGCCATTGTTGAGGTCTTTTTCAAATGTCTTGATGACTGTTTGCGGATGATATGCGCGTGATGAATTAGACGACGAGGAAAAGCCGCACCTGGCCTGTTCTCAATAAACTTTCCAAAGGTCTCAACAGATTGCAGCGTATCAGCCTCCGTTGATTGTAGGTAAGCCTGAAAGACCACGAGCTTAAAATATCGACGAAGGTTCTGCAGTCCTGAGAAATCGTGAGTCTATGCGTGCTTTAGTATTTTTAACATACCTTTTGATGCATGAACACGCTTCTGTTTGTCGTCGGTAACCTGAACTGCTTTCAGACGTTCCTCTTCGATAGACTCACGTAAATTTAAGACTATTGCGCAACGATCTATAGCCTCGTCGACAGTGTTTTTCACCGCTGGTCCTTGGCGAACAATGCGAAGGAAATCTCGAATTGGAAATAAGATGCAGATAAGAACAGAAGGAAACGTGACGTACTATCCACCACTTGGTACGACGGTCTCCAATTCACAGGCTCTTCTTCTAAACG
>JBBPOH010000818.1:0-10056 GCA_038091335.1 Phylloporus arenicola | reverse complement strand
GTGATATGAGGTGGTAGCGAAAGAAGCGACCTCGCAACCAAGTTCAATTCATCTGTGCGCTCTCGAAGCGCTTGGACACATTGTTTCCGAGAGGACAATAAGCGGCAGTTTCCACGAAGTACCCGATGAAGGAATGAACCACCTTTCCGATATGTGCATGAAGTTCCAGCAGTTCCACTGTGTTCGGAACAACATTCTGCCGGAGTACCTCGAGCAACCCGTCAATTCGAAGAAAGGATCGGAGACCATAGCCTGTCACAATTACATAAGTTCTGGTAGCCATTGACTGCTGGTTACACCCTACTTACTTAGGTGGGGTAGTGAACGAGTAATGTTCTAACCTCTTCACAGCCTCAAGACAGTCATTGTGGCATCGTGTAGCATGAGCATAGTTGGTACGACCATTTCATGACCTGGATCCAGTAACCCCGTATGATGGCGGTATTTTCGACGCTGAAGATGGTTCCTAGCTATAAATCTAACAATGGAGGCGTGAATAACTCAAGGCAAGTGTTTTCTCATACTTTATAAGTGATGATTTGCAACCACTCACAAGGGTTTCGAACATCACGACCTACTGCAAATCTGTTGATACACAAAAATAAAATGACTTTCTCTTGGGATCGATAGCCAATCTAATGAATCTGGGAAAGTTATTGATTTCAACGCGTGCATAACAGCCCCTCCTTGAACCCACAGAGATCTGTGCCCGTACTCGAAGAAAACAACACCATTTTCTGCTGTGTATGGTCTCGAAGGCGTTCACCTTCTAGATTCCTGGAAATACCCAATGAGATCTTTAACATTCCATGTGATGAACTGGCCAAATAACATGAAGCAATAGTATGAACACGCGGAATGGACCACAGCGACTAGAAGGCGTCGACCCTCCATGACGCACACACACGGATCCATGGACGGTATCTCTTCCAGTCCTTGAACTATGTGTGTTTTGACAGTTTTACAAGGGACGAACCTGAGACGTTTCCACTACTTCCGATCTGACAAATTGTGGGGCTAACACTTCCTGCCCGGATCCCGGGCCTTGTCAGAGTGACTTTTCCAGTTCCATTGTTCTGTACGCCGCCAGCAGGTTTTTGTTCAGTTCAACCTTAAAATTTAAGCAAAGCCTTCTGGTGATGAATAGACCTGACGCGAGTTGTTATATCTCAATAAGCAGTCATGATAATTTGATGGGGTTCGGTTGAAGCTGCGAATGCGTCAGAGACCTGGAAATGGATCGATCATTGTCGTCATCCAGCCGCGGCCGAGATCAAGAGATTGTTTGGCGCTGTTTAGCACATAGCAGTACCGCTCCGCCTCTTGGCAATGACTCAGTACATACTCGCTCGATCATTGATTCATAGCCTCTGTCCTGAAGTACATGCAAGAGATTTCACATCTAATCCGGATAGGTTAGGGTGATTCTATCATAGCGCACTGATTTATGGAGCAACTCGCAGGCCCACAAGGCCATCGTCAACACAATGATGACCAACCCATAATGGATCAGCAAATGAGCGAATCCCTGCCGGGGGTATTTGATCAAGTGCTGTGACCGAACAAGACTCAGATCAGATTATGCTCACCCCGAAAGTGGGGGCATGTATTCAACTTGAAGACGGAACGATTATTATTCTACCGGCGCTGATCGTGCCAGCCACTGATGCGCAGTTATTAGTAGGTACCAGTGCTCAACTTAGCTAACATGTCCTTTTTCGGTGACCGCCGTCGTCTCACAGCAAGGGCGCCAGAGCCAACGATCAAATAAAGCCGATGTCGTCTTTGAAATGCAGCGCTTTCAGCGCCTCCCTTGTCTCACCGCGCCCTACTAGGATCCGTTGGCCGCCGGGCCGCTCCCATGTAAGTGCCACTTGCCCCTGCGTCATTCCACACTATAAAGCCACACGACACTGTTGATTCCAATGCCCTTTATGCTTCCGTCATGCCAGGGTGTCCTATCTTTTCTTTCTTTCCACGCTATAAAGCGTATACGCAAATCAACACAATGATGTGGGATATGCGAGGAGATCATCCCACTCAGGGACCAACGTCCTCGCATCCACGCTTTCCACCGCCAAAGTATATCTCGCGGAATTGAATTCGAATGGGACTTACTAACCATCGTGGAATAGCCCGAGAACTCGATCAGAGATGAGGTCAGTGCTTGTTATCCATTCATTCTTTCCCCAAAGTTCGAATGCATTCATGTCTACAGACAACAGGCATACCCGGCACCATTCATCCCTCTCGGTTTGCCCCCCGCCATTCCACCAAGGAGGTCTTCTCACAAGTGATCCGCTTCTTTTTGGTTCCTGTAGAAACTATTGCTCATTGCTGTGCTTTGTAGCACCCAGTAAGTGGGCCCCTGGACTGGAGACGGACAGTTTTGATTTCCCGGTGTGCAGCATCTCCTACCATACGTTCCCGCGTTCTGCCGTCCCCCCTCAAGTTACTCCGGGCCCATCTCCTTCCCGTGGTGCTTCCGGAATGCAGGCTGCAGTGCCAAATCAGCGATCCATTCCAGTACACACTTCTTCTAGTCACCAACCAAGCCGCCACCATCTGAACAGGCAGCCGCAACATCATTCCCACAGCGTGTCAGCGGCAGCATCTCGTCATGTCCATTATCCGGATGTGATATCTCAACCTCGATCGCGACAGGTATCTACCCAAAGTTCACACGCTCCCGGTCAGGTACAAGCACCTCTCGTAATTCCGATTTCCCGTCATATGCAACCCGCTATTTCACAGAAACCAATACAAGGGCATCGGCGCCGAGCGCACTCTACGACAAATGCAACTGCACCTGTATCCGTCAATTCAGCACCACTTCAATCGCAGCAGCGTGTTCCTGCAACCAAAGGACATGAATACTCTAGATGTACGGGACGGAAAAAAGCATTGTGTGTGAGTACAAATATTATAAATGCAAGGTGCTTTGGGACGACCGTTCAATTGGGTTTATGACCAGATCGGTATCAACTACGTAGGTCAGAAGCGTGAGCTCCGTGGGTGCATTAATGATGTCAAGAATGTCCATCGTTTTCTCACCCGTAAGTCACTTATAGTTGTATGAGATGATGCTGCACTGATTTGACGACACCTCCCTTAGGTCAATGGGGTTTCAAAGCGGGGGACGTTGTCGTTTTGATGGATCAGACGACGAACCCTCGCCAGATGCCCACAAGACAGAATATGATCGACGCTATGAAATGGCTGGTAAAGGATGCTAAACCTCACGATTCTTTGTTCTTCCATTGTGAGAAAAATTCCCACCGTGATTGTTTCACCTTGGAAACCTTATCCCCGATTCAGATTCCGGCCACGGAGGCCAGATCCATGATACCCACGGCGACAAGACGGATGGTTTTGATGAAGGTGGGTTGATTTTCCTCCAGATGACAAGGTCGCGGTTTGATTTTTTTAGTGATATACCCCGTGGATTATAAGACCGCAGGTGTTATCATAGATGATGTAAGTCAAGGTAATTCAAAATTGTGTATGCTTGTAATCCTAATCCATGAATAGGATCTGCACCAAATCATGGTCTGCAAGATTCTTGATTGCAAGGGACGTTGACAGATTCGTTTGAAAAGGTGAAACCACTTCCGGCTGGCTGCCGGCTTACGGTGAGGTTCTATGTTTTCGGTGTCGGATTATCATTGAATGGGCACGATGTAGGCTGTTTTCGACGTAAGATCTATTCCGTGGATTCCGGTTCCCTCTTCGTGCTGAGAAACTTTCAGTCATGCCATTCAGGAACAACCCTTGGTGAGTCACGCGACCTTCACAAAGAATGCATGACCAATCGTACTCCTCTGCAGATCTACCGTTTATGGTGTGTATCATTCAGTCGTCGCTCGCAAGGTGTACGACCTTCGCTTTCACAGTACCGCCACGATGGTTGGTTGAAACAGAACCACATCGCTGCAAGTGCGCGGGGGAAGAGAATGAGTCCGGCGGACGTCATATCGTTCGCCGCATGTAGGGATGACCAGACAAGTGCGGACACTGTCCTGGGGGGTGTGGCAGTTGGTGCAATGAGTTATGTGAGCGGCTTTAATCCATCCTTTGGCTGTCCCTAATCCTGATCGATACCAGGCATTCTTGACAGCACTGAGTACGCATTGTGCGCTTACAAAGACATTCGTTCTTACTTTCTATTCCAGCCCGGAAACCAGTGCAAAGTTATCTGGAATTATTGTTATCCATTCGTGATATCGTGAAGCCACACTTTCAACAGAAAGCACAGCTTTCCAGCGGACACTACATTGTGCGTGTCAAAGTGCATGCGCCTATGAATTGGAGATGACGATCATATTTACAGGACACTAGCCTTCGCTTCATCTTGTGAATATTATACTACTTAATTTCTGCCACATAATACCATTCCTTCGTGTTTAATGTCGTTCGTTTCATCTATCTTGGCTGTTGTTTAGTGTATGAATCAATTATCAATGATGGTAATTTCTAGGTAGTCCCGTGACGAGTTTTATTTACGCGTTATTTGTGTTCGCGCCTACAAGCACAAACAAGTTCGAGTTCATTCCCGACCTGGCGAATAATCCAACGCTGTCTTCGCTTGCCGCTGTCGACCCCGTCGTCGCCGCTTTCGCAAGACCTGTCGTTCAAGACCGTAAGTAATTCGTTTCGTTGCACAAGGTTGGTCATTGGTATTCGCCAGCACATGAACTCAAACATACTCATGGATAGAATTTTAGAGACCCATTTACATTTGCTAACACAAGCATTGACGAGTTCTCCCAGCTCACGATTTCCTTTCGACATACGACACACTAACTTCGCGCTTCTTTGCGCTTGCGATCTAACAAGGCTAACTCCAACGGTCCAACACGCTCAAGATCACAAACAAGTTATCACGGCTTCCCATTTTTCTCTTTCGCGCATCATTTCCAGTCTCAGCAATCTAATTGTTTTCGAATTCCGAAACCCTCTGTGTTATAACGACTTGACGATCAGCAACTTGCGGTTTACCGTTGCACATAACGACGTTTCTCTTTTTATTGAATAATGCCCTTGCAACTACTTTCACGACCTACAACGGATACCGTTCGCTCGCTGTCCCCGTCCCCCTTTGCTACACCTGCGTCCAAACCGCAGATTCCTACCATCTGCTTGACAACTGCTACCCCTTGCGACACCAACTCTACAGATGGCGCCAGTTCAGTTGCACCATGGACAACCTCGGGAGCATCCCCTGCCCCAATCGCACCAAAGCACTCCACGAAAGGCGGGACGTCACGGAAGCGCCTCGTTCCCAAGAAATCAAAGCTTAGTCTTCTTGGGCCGTCGTCAGCAGCGGCGAAAGTTTATGAGAAAGATTCCCTTGATGAAGTCAGGCACGCTGGTGACGCGCCAATCGATAATGCAAGCAACGGATTCGAAATCTATGTCGACCCTGCCAATGACCCCGACAGCGGAGATATTTTGATGGTGAAGAAAAAGAAGTCGCGGTTAGGTCTAAATGGCCTCCAATGGGGAACGTTGGGAGAAGTGACGAATGTACCGCCCGCTATGAAACCAAAGGAGAAAGGAAAGAAGAAGGAAATCTTATTGAAGGTAAAGGTGGATGAGAATCAGAAGTGGTGGAGCATTGGACGCAGCAGGAAAGACTCGAAGGAGAAAGACAAGGGGAAAGATAAGGATCGCGCAAAGTGTAAGTTACTCTGTGGGGTTCCCTGAGTCGCCCTATTGAACTCTTCCTTAGCTCCCGAACCAATTGACGAACCTACCGACATGCGCGCACGATACACTTCGTTAGGCTCCGGCATGTTGCTCACCGGTCCCTCTAATGTAGAGCGTGCCAAGCCTCCTAGGGGACACTCGCGTATCCCCACGCCGCCTTCGGAGACGTTGGCACCGCCCAAAGCTGCAGGACCAGGGAGTGGGAAGGGTTCCGTTGCCATCAGGGCTATGCGCTCAGTCCGCTCGCTTGCGCGTATTGGCAGTTGGGCTCAGCTCAAGAACACGCCTAATCCTGAGGTTGTTGCTGCGCCTGCGAAAGATAAAGAGTCTGAAGGGAAGAAAACAAAGAAAAACAAGGACAAGGAAAAAGATAAAGACAAGGCAAAGGAAACGGTTCGCTATTCAGGTAGCAGCTTTGAAGCGGGCACTTTGTCGGCGAGCCCTGCTGGCTCTAAACATGGATCAAAGACTCTTGGGAAGAAAAAGGCAAGCATTTTGGGACTTGGTTTGCCTTCAACCATCCGTTTGCCTTCATCTCGTAGTGGTTCGACGGGATCATCAATTGCTGCCAACACCGTCAACAATCGTTTCTCCTTGGACTCTGCGAATTTGTTGGGCGGTGGGATACTTGCGCGGGGACGATCCGGCTCGACGATGTCTACCGCATCTTCTCTTCGTCCTATGTCGACCAAATCTTGCATTTCTCGCGAGTCATCAGGTAGCTCGGGCACAGCTTCGGTGAAATGGGATGAAGCAGGGTTAAAAACAGTCAAGGAACTCCGTCGAAAGGACCGAGAGATTAGAAGTAAGGGTGAAGAACGAAAGGAGAAGAAATCCAAGAGTGGAAGGGATTCTACCCGAAAGTCATTGGACAGTCGAAGGAGGACCCCACTAGCGGCGATATTCCCAGGGTCGGGGCGTGAGGAAGATGCTGCGGAACCTGCTACGCCTATCGATCGAGCCACTGTTGATGGTCACGAATGTGCCCTACACGCCGCCGGAGACGCGCATCCTCCCACGCAAACGCCTGTAAAACGTGTGCGTCCTCGACCCGTATCAGAGCAGCTTTTGGGCCGAAATCGACCGAGACCCTTGTACGAAGGGGATGATGGTGAGTTATATTTTGTTCATGTCACAAGCATAACTCATCCTGCCCCAGACAATGCGGTCTTGTCACTTTTGGACGCCGCAACCGATGACCTGGCTCAACTAATTAACAGGCTTGATCTCGAGGCAACCCCTGGAAGTGTCGAGATGACTCCGATAAGCCACTTGTTGGATCCATCCGCCAACTCACTGCCTGTCAATTTATTGGCAGCAGAGAGTCCAGTGAAAGAATTGCGTCGCAAGAACTCCTCGTTAACGTCTCTAAGGCCTTATGCGCAGTCGTCCTCGAAGACCATGGGCGTACAGCTTGGACAGAACATTGCACCATGGTCCACACTTAACGCAGGCATTTCTCCTTCCAGACCGTCTCCCAGCACCATCAGGGTTAACTTTCAGGACAATCCAGCGACCGTCCGAACCCACAGGCGCACACTCACACCCGCACCAGCGGCAGATCCGTCCCCTGTCTTCAAAGCACTTCGTCCAGCGACTACCCGTTTGCCTGTCTCAAAGACAGTGGTGAACGCTTCCTCAGGCATATCTCCATTCGTAATCAACACCGTCGATCGCTCGCCATCCGCTTTGACGTTCGGCTCAGGACACTCCAAGTCGGAGTCTCGAGGAAGTCTATCTGCCTCTCCAGTGTTTAAGAAGCCTCAGAATGTAACTCGCAAGAGATCTTCGCTAGCTCAACACGGAGGTCTTGACAGTGACAGCCTCCCTATCCTACCTGAGATTCGTCGCAGCCTTGGGCTCCGTGGCACCATGGGTGGTTCCGTAGGCAGTATCCCTGAGCAAGACTATGACGGAAGTGATCCAGATTCTGATATCCCAGACGAGCTGCAGGCCATCTTGTCGAATTCGGATCAAGAAGGAGAGGACACTATATCATTCAAACGCAAGACGTCGATTCCTTCTCCAGGTTTACCGCCCGAGCTGCCACTACCAGTACTCGATACCTCATCTTTAAGGAGTTCTCTAGCCGAGATCCCTGACTTCCGAGCCACCGTGATGGATGAGGATGAGCACCAAGCTGATGTAGACGAAGGCGGGACACCATCCGAAGACGACACAAAGAAGTCATTCGACTTCACCGGCGAGTTGAGAAGGCTCAACGAATCTGGTGCGTCCGATCGCCGGAGCTTCATTGAGCAGCTTGAGAACGCCTTCCGGACTCCCGCCAAAATCGACCTTCGCTACGACTTCAAGGACCTACCACCCGTCCCTAAGCTTCCTACCCTTCATGATGAATTATCCCGGTCGGGGGAGTGTTCATTCAATCTCCCAATTGACTACGAATCTCGCGAACTGTCACCTAAAGGCTTCCCAATCGACGTCAATGCCGAACCCTCGTTGCTCCCTGGATTGGATAACTTTGCCACAACGGAGTCGGACGATGAGCTACTGAACATTATGGCCCCCCAAGCCATCCCAAGCATGAGTTCTGTCGCTTCCCGGTCGTCGAACGGTGAGCTCAACCGCGATTTCAAGTTTGGTGGAAAGCATTCGTCATTAAACAAGAAAGAACGCTCGCCCCGTACACTGTCGGACGTCATCCCACCCCCTGACGTTGCGAGATCTCTCTCCATGGCGTCATTTAGTGGCGACGAAAGTTCCCTGATGAAGTCGATTCTCGCACATGCCATCGAGATCAAGTCTCCACCTGACCGCCGTCAACTCAATTCTACCTCTAACCATGAGGCGCACGACCATGCTGGTTCCGTCCCCGGTCATCAGCGCAATGGTTCTGCGTTGAGTTTCGAAGGTTTCGATTTGTTTACAGAGGTCCGACGAGGATTCGAATTCAATGACAGTCGTCCAGGATTCTACCCCCCGGCCGGAACAGCGTCTGATCGGCGACAGCGCAAACACGACTCTATCTACAGCATTGCTTCAGTCTCATCTTACGGTAATGTTCTCCGCGGCGGGTCAGCGGATCCCTTCGACTTCGCCTCGGTCCTTCCTCTACCAAGTTTGCGAGAACGACCTTCTTCAGATAACTTTTCGTTCACTATGTCGACAGCTCCCGACGATACCTTCTCTTTCCTCCGCCGACAGCCCATTCGTCGCAGAGTTGACAGCGATGCCTCCAGCTTCTACTTCCGTGCATCGTTCATCCATCCTTACGGTCGCAGCCACCGACGACCCGATTCTGGATTCTCTGTTGGTCCACCAATCAGTCTCTTCAACCGCAATTCCACTTACCATCGGAGGGGAGATTCGAACACGAGCATGAGTAGTATAGCGCAGTCGTATGCGAATTGCCGGCGGCTCTCGTGGGCACGACACCGATCGAACTTTTCGGTCGAGTCGGTGCTCAGCGACTTCTCGGGAACAAATCTTGGACGGCCGGGTCTGGGGGATAAGATGCTCGACTCTGCGCTGGAACACGGTTCACCATTGGCCTCAATTTCTGCTTCCCCCCCACGTAGCGTCACTAGCAGTATGCGCGGGGACCCAATCCACTCAGAGTATGGGGATCGCGCCTCGTACGACTCGGTTATGGATAGTCGGTACGAGTCTCAGAAGACCGACTCATTGTTTGAGAAAACTGGTTGTCGGAATTCCGTGTGCTCGACGGATTCAACATTCTTTGAGCAAGACGCAGCCAACGCAGCCACGAAACCTCCCCGTTATCGTCCCATTTCCAGCTTGAGCATCCCAAGCGTGCATAGTCCACCGAAGGAGGATGATACAATGATCAGTGTACGTCCCACTAGTAAATTTGTATTCTCGTCTAACGTACAATCAGATGCTGGGTGGCGGTCATGTACGCCGTCGTTCGGTAACATCTATGATCGGCTCTTCCCCGTGTATCCAAGTAGAGCGACGCAAGCATATCACTGCTAACCCTCCGGAGACCGTCTTCAGCCGTATACAGAAAGCTCATCCGGGGGACGACGAATCGCCCAAGATCTCGCGCGTTATCGAAACAAAACCCTCGATCGCCTCCACCACGAATTTGTCCACTTTTGGCGACGAGCGCATGATCCGTGCAAAGCACGGCCTTCTCGAGCGCCAGAGCCCCGAGAACACCGCGTTGATAGGTGACGGCGAAGATCTTTCCAGACTGCGTAAGTACTGTCTGCGATATGGCCGGCAAAATGCTTATCTTCATCGGTAGTCCAAATGCCCGTTTTCACTCGGCCCACTCGTGCCAACCGCTCTCGTTCAAGCACGTGTACCTCGAGTTCTGGGGGCGAAACGCCTCCCCTCTCTATTTCGGATGGCTACTCCTCG
>JBBPOH010000817.1:0-10059 GCA_038091335.1 Phylloporus arenicola | reverse complement strand
AGGGTTTCAACTTGGGCTGAGGTGCAACAAACTGGTCCTTCGGCGTATTCTGGACCACAAACGTCGACGAGAAGATCCCTGGCATGATGGTCCTCGGGCTGAGACAGACGCATCATGTAGTCAGCTTACGCTTTAATTAAAACGAACTTGCACACCTCAATTGGCGGACCGTCGTAGGGGCACGGTAACTGTTGTCCAAGCCAACCTTTGGAGCCACAAGAGCCCCTCATAGAGCATTGGCCTGTGTCGGAGAGTGCCATTATCCCGGCCAGCCGAACAAGTAGGAAACAAGGAACAACTTCGAGTCGGAGAGTATGTTAAGTGCTGACGTGAGACCACGTGATCTTCCCCTACTGTTTGCTCTCGCGATGGCGGACGAACACAAAACAGCTTCAAAACCCAAAAAGCGCTTCGTAGGGTCAAAGTCAGCGGGACATTTAGAGCGCGGTTCTGCGCCAATTCGACTCGCGAACCATATTCCAGAAGAAATACTTACAGATCCCCTCCTGAACCATGCGATCAAGCAATTGCCTGCTAACTACTCTTTCGAAATCCCCAAGACGATACACCACGTTCGGAGAAATAAAGCCAAGATGGTCGCTCTCCAGATGCCAGAGGGCCTCCAGATGTTCGCGTGTACTATCGCAGACACTATCGAGCGGTGGGCAGGTGATCACGATCTCCCGATGCGTTTCTCACCTCAGTTTTCTATGTAGGTTCACCGATGCGCTAACCGTCATCATGGGTGATGTCACATATGGGGCCTGTTGCATCGACGACTATACCGCAGTTGCCTTAGGCTGCGATATGCTAGTTCATTATGGACATAGTTGTCTTGGTTCGTCTTGCCAATGTGTGAACTACACTGTCTCAACCAGTTCCAGTGCCGATCGACCATACTAATATTAAGACGCTCTATGTGTTCGTTGAAATAGCCATCGACTCTGCACATGTTGCAGACACCGTCCGCCTGAACTTCCCAAGCGACCGTGCTGCATTCCGCCAACAGCTTGTGGACTCAGAGGAGACTAGTGGGCGCATACCCGTCGGAGAGCAAATTGGAAAAACCCAGCACCTTCGTATCGAAGCATCCGCGAACGATTTTTCGCTGCCCGAGCTTGCGCAACGCCCAGAGACACCACCAGAATCGACCCGGCTAGCTTTGGTTTCAACTATCCAGTTTGTTTCGGCTTTGCAGAAGCTCAAGGAAGACCTCGTTCTAGGATATGAAAACAACGAGGCACCAAGTTCGCTGTCGGGTCGGGAGTCCAGTCGCTGGACCGGTAGATACGAGGCTATCATACCCCGTTTGAAACCACTGTCTCCCGGGGAGATTTTAGGCTGCACGGCCCCGTCTCTCGACGAGGTGGATGCACTGTTGTACGTTATACCTTTCCTGGTTTCGGAATCTGGTTAAAATGGCATAGATACCTTGGGGATGGCCGTTTTCATCTCGAGGCAATAATGATTGCGAATCCTACTATTCCTGCATTTCGTTATGATCCTTACTCAAAGAAACTTACTCGAGAGCGGTACGATCACAACGAGATGCGAAGAACCCGAGACCATGCCGTCCAATCTGCCCGCCAGAGCATTGCCTCATTTGATCTATCCCTTTACCCACCGGAAGTAGATCTTACAACCAAGCCCTCTGCTCCAGTACGACAACCTCGGTCGTGGGGAGTTATTCTAGGAACGCTCGGACGTCAGGGGAGCTTGAAGCAACTTCAAGCGATCATACATCAACTTTCGGTATCTCCCGTTTCCATACCCTATGTGCCAATTCTACTCTCAGAAGTATCTCCCGCAAAGCTCTCACTCTTTGATTCACATATATCGACGTTTGTTCAAACTTCATGCCCGAGGCTCTCTATTGATTGGGGTTATGCATTCACTCAACCCCTTTTGAGTCCATATGAGGCTAATGTGGCACTGGGACGAATGGACGGATGGACAGATGAGGTAACCGAGGGAAGCGAAAAGAAGGCAACGTATTCCATGAACTTCTATGAAGCTGGCACACCCTGGGCTGTTTCAAGACTGAAGGGCTCGTTTTGAGATACTTACGAGTGCGAAAGGTTTCATTTGTAGATTGATAGTCCAAGCCTTAGATTAGACGCAGGGAAAATGAATCTTTCAATTGCCAAATGTTTTTACATTGAAGCGGGTTGCCTGCCAAGATAAAAATTGTACGGGGAAGGAACAATGTGCCAGCTACAATATTCACAGAGTGAAAGCATATCCACGACCATCCACTGGTAGACGAACTAGGGACGCTAAACCCTACAACTCATTAGCCTTCGAGGGACACAACGTTGCAAGTTAAAGCGTACCCATAAGCATACTCGACTTCATCCACGCCACCGCCTGAAGCAAAAGGACCTGACTGTTCCCTCGGTATAGGGCCCAGCTCGGGTTCATCCAAGTCATCCAGGTCAACAGCGCTTCCATCATCCAGACCGAAGGCTAGCACGGGGCGAAGGCTAGCTCCAGAGCTCGATCGGCGGTTACCGGCAGGCGACTTGGGAAGAGCAGCCATAGTCTTTGGACTCATGTGCTAATGCCGTCACGAGTAAATTATAAATTCATGGTTTTAAAGAAACGACGCTCTCACCTCCCAGTTGTTCAGGTTCTCGTCTGGAATGTCTCGATCTTCTCTACCCTCTAACCTTGCGTCATCACCAAGGTCACCAATAGAGACAACGCTTTCGCTATCGCTAATATTGTCGGTCATATTGGACACAAATTCAGGGAGCCGGTGCCATGCAGAAGTCGAGGGCTGAGAAGGTACCTGGTCGTTTGACCAGCCCAGATCAGACAAATATTCTTCATACTCATCTTCAAAGGCAAGATCTTCCGTGGTGTAAGGTAAGAAAATCGATGGATCAGGGGCTTGTGAGCGAGGAGGCGGGAACACATCAGCCTCAACAATATTCGGAGTCCCGAGAGGTCGAATCATGTTTCCCAGGTCCAGGCCAGGAGGTAAACCCTCTAGATTATGGGATATACTAACTGAACGACGATGCGCCTGCGTGTGCTGATTGGCAGCTTGCGCACCATACCGTTGAGTGTTGTCTATAAAGACATGCTCAATATTTCGAAGCACTGCCCGCACATGAAGAATGACTGACAGAACTTGACCAAATGACGGAGAGCTTGCTCCTGCGCCTATCACAATGTGAGCCAACTATATGGCGACATGCAGAGAACGGTACCTGAGCGTCAGATACATCATCGACCTCGTTACCGGTCAACCATTCATCACGCAAGTCAGGTCTACAGTTAAGGTAAATAGAAGTAATGACCTTCATGTTCGCTGCCCAGACGTCAGAATCTATGGCAAATAATCATACTATTTTCCCTCACATTGCCGCCATTTGCGACCGCAGAAAGGCACTTGACTCTTGATCAACTTAAGAACATGGAGTTGCAACATCGGATGAGGGACACGAAGCACGCGCTTGAGCACAGCCTGAGGGATGGTATTAGGTGATTAGTTACACAACGCCTCGTCCGGCATCCCTTTACTTACAGAACTCTTGTATTGAACCAACATCCATATGCGATGTGATCGACTTTTCGACAGCTTTTGCATAATCTTTGCAAAATTAATGGCTGAGAAGAAGTTTCTCCACGAGAATTCGGTGAGCATCTCAACCTCCTCCTCATGTTTCTGTCCGTTCGGTAAGATCTTTGCTTGCAAGACAATGTGTGAAGCCGATCGCGGTCTCTCATCCTGTATACGTGGAGCAACACGTGCATGGTGAATCTGGCAGTACCTAAAAAAACTGGTACCGGTTACTTCAAATAGTGCCCAGCGTGTTAGATTGGCTCACTTGTGATCGGGAGAATCAGCTTTGGAAACGATAGATGCCGAAACCTCTTGCAGGCCAAACATTTTTAAGATTAGGAGTAGACAGTTCGTATCAAGTAAGAGTTGACCAAGGTGATGAAACTTCATTGCATCTGGATATGCACTTCCATTTATGTTGGAAAACAAAAGAAAGTCACTTACGTGATGCTTTGAACCACTTCAATGTCAACAACAAGATAGCGGAAACTGCTTTGGACGTGATCTCGCGGTGTCGGGTAACATCAAGGTCGTCAAGAGATGGGGGAGGGGGTGGGGGTTGTTCAGGTGCTGAGTAAATTCTGAGAACAAGACACATAGGAAACCTAATTAAGCGCAAGACTTACGCGAAGCTACTCCAGGGGGAAAGACAGAAGACGTAGAAGACTGAGGAAGTTGTTGTTGACTTGTTCCGGCCGAAACGGTTGCCAATAACAATTTCAATAATACCAGTACCCAACCTGACAGCACCGGAAGAACAGAGCTCTAGGATTAAGATGCTATCAGTGTCCGATAGTAATGCTTAACCTGTGCTTACATATATCACTTCAACTCTTTTCAAGCGCTTCAGATCCTCCATTTTCTCTCTGGCTATCCGTTCATCTATGGATGATTTGGCTTCAGTATGCGCTACTTCAGCCTCCGCAATTTTGGCATCGAGCAATGCAACGTCAGTCAACGCCTCGGCATTCTCAGCATCCTGAATAAGTAATAGATAGATAATCATTCAATAGCTTCGGTGAAGTTGCCGAGGCACTGACCTCTAGAGTTGCCTTATAGGGTTCAGTGTCACATTCCGAGCCAGGCAAATGTTCCAACCCGCTTTCTGTGGTCATACACTCTTCCCTTGTGCGCCACATCTGCCACAATGAAAGACTCACGTACATATGCCGGTTGTAGAGTGTATCGGCCTCGTCGATAGCGAAGGGAACCAAACGAACATTGTTAGGGCTAAAACGGCTTTTACGAGAAAACGGGAATAAGAATGGTCGATTTTGATCCGTCTGATATTGCTGTTTCTTCGGCTTTGGGGAGGGCGGTGGGGAGGGTGCTGGCGTTGCGGGCTGTGGATTGGTACGAAATCCCGTATTTGAAGGCTGTTGCTGGAATGCCTGATTTAGGTTACCTGGCATGGGAGGCTGGTGGTCCAGGTCATCATGGTGGTAGTGATGGCGGATCGGAATGGGCGAATATGCCTGTGCCAATTTCACCGCAGGAAACGACGATGAGGGTTTCGCTTGGGCAATCTCTGTCAGGCGGCTAGTTGAGACGGGCGGAGGCGTAAAGGTTGGATATTTGACAGAAGTCTCTTGATGAAAAGCTTCGAGATCGAAGGGTGTACATTTTATGGCAATGGCTAGGAAGGGGATGAAAACAGCCGGTACAAGTTCGAGGGAAGTGAATTCACCTTCATCAGGCACTGGTGGTAGTGATGCGAGTTCCCGCGCAAGCTTTTTGACACGTGCCAATTCTCTGATCCCACCACAGCATGCAAGTAAGGCTTTCCAAAGGACAAGGAGGAGCTGCGAACGGTAAGAGATTGCCCGAAATCTGTGGGACGGGAAGAATGTACCTTCTTAATCGGATAGCCCTTCGCGCTCTTGTCTTTGAGACCAGAGACGACGTTGAACAGATATACAGGTAAAGGGGGATCCATGCTCACTGGAGATCGTCTTAGCGTTTAGGCCCGCGGAATTTAAACATGATTGCACGGTACTTACTGAGCTCATCTGCAAAATCATCGTGCTCCTTAAAAATTTCAATCAAATGATACATCATTCCCAGATAGACTGAGATCTCGGTGGTGAACTCTTCCAAGAAGTCCGCCTTCTCGGCAGCGGTGATTTGGAAGTGAGCTGCATCTGCATCCGAAAGCGAACTGGTGCGCATGTGATGTAAAAAAATCGTAGAAAACCAAACGTAACCGCATACCAAAGTAGATCATGCTTTTGGCTGGCAATCTTCATAGATTCCACAATTGTATTCAATCCATTCGCGCTGCGGACCACCTTACAGTTTTCGTAAATCCAGTGGAGCTGGTGTTCTGGAGACGTCGTTTCCGCGAATGTGCCTGATTGAGGCATGACATAAATGACTGTCTGGCGACAGCTCGGCGAAAAAATTAACCTTGAAGCACGTAAAAAAGACGACGGGCGTTGGTAAACCGGATCTCGGCGTCACGGTGCTCGAGGCTTTCTAAGAGCAATTCTATATGTGTCCTTCGCTGCGCCTCTGTGGTTTGCGGGTTGGTCCACTCTGAAAAAAAGGCAACATCGTAAGAATTCGTGTCGTATTCAGCTGACCACGTACCTCCAGGAAATGAACCTTGCCAAGCTTTCAGATTTTCAGCCACCTGCGGCATTTCTACGTACGAGTAGAATTCATCAATTTCATTCATGACCGTGTCTTCGTCATCGTAGCGAAAATCATAGAACGATTGCTGTAAAACACGCGCACGATCAATAATGATGCGTCAACTAGACGTACAATTGGCCTGCCTTGGGCTTGGGTGCAGAAGTGACCATGGCCCTGAGCTGTCCGAGAGTGATAGAGTCCAGGCCAAGCTGCTGTAAGCTGCTGGCGCCGTCCTGTATGTCGCCTCCCGGAGGAGGTGCAAATACCATGCTCATGTGTGATGTAGTCACTGATAATACGGTGGAGCGTTTGTTTGTCAGACACTTGAGAATTCAACAGAAGTAAATAGAAGTAAACTACGCTTGACAGTTAAATAATTATTTTAGAGATGATGAGTCAGCGATGCAAACTTTGTCTGAGTAAATGTCACGGTTCATGAAAGGGAATTTACCCAGAATCTAATATCGATAAGGGACTGATCAGCGGAGTCACTGGTCGGCGATGGCCACCGATGGGGCCACCGTTCCTGAGTCCTGACTCAGTTAAATGGGGTCCACAGTAAGCATCCTGCGCCCGCAGCAGCCGCAAAGAACACGCCAGTTGCAGTACGCAACAGGCTGCGAGAAACCAGTACATAATGATACTGTTGCCAGCAGGGAATTGTATGTACTCGGCAAGGCTAAAGCGTGGGAGATCATTACATAAGCGCCCTTACTCCGGCAGTATATAACTAAAAAATTGGGTGACTTCGCCAGGTCCGTTTTGGCTGTGGATCGACCGCGCAGTCGGTCTCTCTCTTGCCAGCAGTTCTCTCTTCTGGTTCGGCTCATCGTCTACGACAGCGTCGGTGTCGTTGGGATCGACAAGGAAGATTAGACGAGGTCATTCTTGGCAACGTCAACACTCTCCAGCTCCCCATCATCCGTGGCATCATCTGGCGGCGCCCATTCGCTCTCCAGTCTCACCCCCTTCTGCATATCCCCTTCGGAGCACATCAAAAGGCACGCCTTTGCTGCGCGTTAGCCACTCCTGCATTTTCTTCCACTTTCTCCTATCCTAGTCTTCCTATCCCTGGATTTTTACGACTCAATTTACTTTACGACGCTTTCCGGCTTCGCTCTTTGATTCAAGGAGCCAGGCTTTATTTACTCTAGAGATCGGTTTGCCCCTGCGTTCTCGCGCTCGGCAGCCGAACCTCTTTTTTTGCCCGCCTGCAGATGCCGGTTCCTGTCCCTCCTGTCTCTACTGCGCACACTGTCCCTCTCAGGTGTACCAAATCTGGAAACTCCACAAACCCACACTCTTCCGTCCTTCACTTTCTGAAGTGTGCGCCTCTTTCGCCTCCAACAGTTCCACCACCCTCTTTTGGCAATCGTGAGCAGTGGATAAGCTCTCTGCCTTCGTGGAGAAGAGCCAAGACACGCCACGTCTGGGAGGACGATTTTGGCTCCGCGCCGTTGGACGCTCGTCAGGGTTTTTGCAAAGGGTTGGCTGGCGCGGTAGACGCGCCTGCCATTAAAGGAGCCCACGTGCAAACGTGTATTCCGCCCCTAACTACCTTGTTGCCGAGTTGTGGATCGGAAATGCCCCGCAACCCTTCTACTTATGACCAACACAACGCTCCGGAACGTACCCAGGGTACTCCATCGGCCAAGCTCGCGACTTGTCGTTCTCTTGTTCCGCCGCAGTTGGTTGGGGGAGACGTCCTTGCGTGGCCTCATGCGCAAGACCTGTATCTTGAAGATGATGGTGGCTTATTCGCACCGATCCTAGAAGATGATTCACCCGACATGATGAATGGCGATACAGGCTCCAGTCCCATCGAACCCCTCACACCTTTTGGGGATTACGTCGATCGAGCAGTGGCTGCTTCCGATGCTGCAATTTTCCACGATCCTCTTTTACCCGCTGGATCCCAGGAATTGCGGATACCTGTTTCAGGCGATTGTGACTCTCAGCCCTGTCACCTTCGTCTCTATGCACGCGTGGAAGCTAAGGACGCGCCTGTTGGCACCGTCAATGAACCGACCGCCAGGTTGATCCACAAGCAACTTGCGGAGCCCATGGCCGAATGGATTGTTTCCTATGTATGGAAGGTTTGCACCAACGTGCTAGTGCTCCCCCAGACGGTCGCATCCTACTCGTGAGTTTGTCTTCATTTGTTCATATAACCATGTTTTAACATTTGGCGTCGTCAGACTCCCTAATGCGCCACAACTTCGACTTCCTATTCCACTGCATCTCACTGCCCGAGTACATTCCTTGTTGATGTCAACGCTTCTCCAGCCATCAGCAATGCTGTTAGCGTTGTGGTACATCGCGCGGTTACCTGTTTACTTTGGCGCGCCTGGTCTAGGTACGGAACATGTGAAGGAGCGGCGGTTTAGGGTTGAGCTGCTTGGTGATGCACACGATGTCGTCGACGGTGAATCCCTTGAGGGTACTGCGGCCTTCAGGTTAATTGTCCTAGGATGCATGTTGGCAAACAAGTGGCTTGATGATCACACATTCTCAAATAAGACTTGGTGAGCACTTGTTGACAATAGTGCACCTCTTTACTGATATCGCTTGCAGGCACACAATTTCAAATGTCCCGGTGCAACTGCTAAACAAATTGGAGTATTTTGCGCTGGACATTTTCTCGTACGATTTGTCAATTTCGTCGTCTGCTTGGTCCCATTGGCTCAGCCACCTCCTCTTGTACCATCATTCCCTTACCGTGACCACCCACCCTCAACCTATTGCGCGCCCGGCGTCCAACCCCAATGGCCACATTCGCAAAACCATTCAGGATATTATCGAGGCACCGTTGGGTCATCCCATGAACGAGCCGGTGTTCCTTGGTGTGGAGCAGAGACTCCAGGAGAAGCTCGGGTTTTCTTCTCTCACATTTGAACCCGAGACTTTCGACATTGACTTGGATGAGGACGGTCCTCTCAGAGAAGAGTATCTGCCTAGGCGCCGAGTTAGCAATGGAGACTCTTCAGGGGCTCGAAGCTCAGAGCTTCGCAACGATGCCCAAAATGGGGTTGTACATCATCGCCATTTGTCATCTTTCCAAGGCGATGTCAACTTGCCACCACCTGCCAAATGGAGTCCTTCTGGCGATGAGCCAATACATCGATCCAGCGGTCGCACTGGCCCAGCGTATCCACCTGTTCAACCTCAACCCTCTTTTGCTCCGCAATACGTTGGTACGCTTCCAGCAGTTTATCACGCCTGGCCCACCGTTCCTCTGCCATACGCTCCATTTAGGCATCATGTAGAGGGCGAGTATACGGCGAACGCTCTTCCTATTCCGCAGTACACTTATTGGGCTCCTATGAGCTGCTCCTCTGCGGTGCAACCCCCTCAACCTGTGCGTAGCTCGGACTACTATGCCGGACACAACCATATCCGCGGGTACTCTGTTCCAGCATTTGACGGATGTCTTCTCCAGCCGCCGGCCTCTTGGACTCCTCTGCACCAGTTTGGTTATGTCGCATCTAGACAGTCACTTGCAACTCACCCTCCGCCCTTCAATTATCAGTCAACTTGGCTACGGGTTTGACCCATCTCTGGCTCGCCCTTCACCATAGTTGGCTGGATTCCGCAAATAGATTTCGTTCCATCTCAGTGTCGTTTTCGCCATCGTAAACGTTGCACCTGGTCTTGCCCATGGTGTCCTAATTTTCGCTCTCTAACTCCATGCCCTTCTTTTGAGGCTTGTGAATACTGGATTGCTCTCGTTTCCAGCCTTGTCATATACAACTTTGGAATTCCGCTATGAAGACATATCCATCCCGTCTCGGCGGATCATGCACCTGTTCCATCATCTTTCGACATCTCGACTGCGTAAACGCTATTTATGCAGG